>UXGD01003867.1:0-18950 GCA_900474315.1 Torymus auratus
CGTTCCGATGCGCCTGCGAGTCGCACTAAACTGACCTATGGCGCGAACGTTTAAACGGTTAGAGAGCTCTCCTTAGTATTTTCTACAGTATTCCATCAAATAAATTTTATATAATATAATAAATTAAATATCTATTGAACTAATTAAGCATATTCGCAATTTTTAATGCTTTGGTAAAGAAATTCAATATTATAGACAGAATTCTCTGGTGGGCGAGAAAAAATTTAGTTATTATAGCTTATTGGTAATAAATTATAATGCTCAATTGTTTATTACAAAATTATCAATCAATAATATTATTTGATTAGGAAATTCTCATTTATTAATTTGGTATGAATGATTGAGCATTACACGTTCTAGCGTACTACCGAGTGAAAGATGCAAGGTGGGTGTAGCATTCACCTAAGTAGAGCTCTATATCAAACTAAACATTTTCAAAATACTGATGTAAGACTATACCTTATTCAGACTAATTTTATATTTAGATTAATTTTATTTATTCTTAACAATAACTCTAGTAGAAATTTTAACAAAAAGTTAACTATTTTTTAGTTATGAATATAACGTCGTCGATGTATTACATTACTGAAAAACGAGTATATGCAATCTAACAATATATTAGCTCCTACAGCAATAAAAGTTTTGTTGTCAGGCCTATACCGACTTTCGTGTGACTTTCGATATTTTTCTCACAACGTCACGGCGTATTATCAACTTGGTATTGCTGTACGCACAATACTTTTTTCAGTGATACAAAATAGTCGAAAAAAGTATCAGTAAAACATTGATCTCGTCATAAAAATAATAAACTTATCTACATTTTATTTCAATTACTAGATCAAACGCGCGCTACGCGCGTAGAGATGAACTCTGCTTTGAATACAAAGAATTTAGAATTAACCTCATTAACCTTATAATAAAAAAAAATAAACAAACATTACGTTGCCATACACATAGCTGCGGCAGATATGACAATGCTGCCAACCAATCAGATTGATAAAATGCTAAATGAAATAGTCATCAATTTTAATAAAAGGGATGCCTGCATTAGTTAATATACACATTTATATACTTATTATATGTTAAACTAATGAAACATTTATATTAAAAATTTCCGTTTAACTAAATATTAAATGTTATGTTCTATATAATGCAGTTGATTCAATGTTCTAAAATATCCTTAAAGTGTTTCGCACTAAAAATGTTCTGGAAACTCAAACAAAGCAATTTTTTGTATTTTGAGATAGAGTTAACTATTATCTATTCTTAAGTATGATCATTGTTTCTTCAAGTCTGGATACGTCCGAAAAAAAATCGGAACCAATTACAGATTTCTACATCGAATTTCTCATTATTTAAATTTGTTTCCAACTTTTATAAAATTATTGCTGTCATCCACTCTTTGTAATGATTTGGGGAATAGTATAGGGTGATGTGGATGTTCAAACAAAGATCCCTATCTTATCGGCATCTTAATCTTATCTTTTTTCGAATTTATCCGAAATTTTAGAAAAAAAAGCACTTTGTTAAGTCCCCCACAATGATAAAAAGGATACTCTATTACATTTTCGAATGACTTCATCCATTTCCGAAAACGTTTTTGAAATTAGTAATCAATAAGATTAAGTCTAGAGAACTTCAAGAACTTCTTTGTAAAACTGTAATCGATGAAGTCATTCTAAAATTTAATAGAGTTATTCTTTATGCCATTGCTTGGAGGGCTCGGCAAAGCGTTTTCCTCTGAAATTTTTCATTAAATACGAAGTTTATGTAATTTTTGTTCATATTCTACAGAATCAGTTGCATAAGTTTTATATAAAACAGTCTATTTTGTCTCTGTATAAATGTGTTTATGAATTCTTCATCAACGTCTATAGGAAGTTGGTACAATATTTTTATTTGGGTATTACCGATTACAATCAGTTCATCTCGATTCTTTACAGCATGCGGGATTGTCGAGAACACAATCTATATACCACTATTGATGATTGAGAATATATTATGAATATATACTCCATTCAATTATCATATTCGCATAACCCCCTAAACCTTAGGGATACGTTGTTTAAATAGCCAATTCGGTGACCTACTCACACGGGCACCCTCCTTGTCAATTTCGTACACGGGAATACGATCGTAAATTCAAGATTAGATCTATTTATACCTATATTGAAGTCAATGGAAGAAATATTAGCGATTGATGATTTTGAAAAGCACACAACCACTTACATTATGTTCTCAAGAACATGTGTTAGCGACAATCACTTGGGCACGGGGCTTGTTGATCTATAGCTGAGGTTCCGATCTGGATATTTCTAGTGTAGTGAATAGATAATTAAATAACCGTAATGTTTAAGACTTTCTTGTTAAAGTAAACTTAGAGTTGTATTTAAATATAATGAGAAAACTTTTTTTCCCTTACTTCTAGAGCGTTTTATATACAGTAATGACCGCTTAAAGAATTTAAGTTAGCTAGTTATTGACTCTACAAAATGCTTTAAAAAATAAATTTAATGTATAAAACTAAAAAAGAAAAGTCGGAATTACTTTTAAAAACTGAACCTTTATGGAGTTAATTTTTGCAACTAAAGTGCTTCGAAAAAGAACTAAACAATAATCCTTAAACGTCACCAAGAACGAAAAATATTCTCATTTTAATTATATCCAACTACAATATCAATCATTGGTAGCAAGACCGTCAAACTCTTCTGTAATAATACTTTTTAAAAACTCTACATTCGTTTAAAGTATTATTTAAATTTCATAACAAATTATTAAAATGTGTCTATTGCAAATAATTCTAATAATTATACATTAACCAGAAAATTTAATACGCTTACTCGTGCATTTCTTTTATAAAAAAATACAATGCGAAATATTGGTATAGGAAGATTATTTTAGTCGAGTGCGCAAAAGAAAATGAATGAATCATTCGAGAGCGCAACCTGCCGCTTTTCGAAAAAGTATTGACACGTCTGTGTACTTTCGCCACCCCTCGCATGATGCCATATGGCATATAGCCGGGCATTAAAGGGTTAATTTATACAACAAAAATGTATTACACTCCCCCATATACCCGTGTGCTCATACATGTGCATATAAATCCTCTTGTGAAAGAGTGATAGTATGAAATTGAAACACGCCAAAACGTTTGGCTATTAGCTGCTTGACTAACGCTCTAAAGCCCGTGGAATTTTCACCATAATCGCTTCGCATTTAACGTTTGTTTATTTATAAGGAAGTAATTACCGTCAACGCCAATATTTTCCTCGCGCCTGAATATTATAATTTTAATCACACCAACAGTTTGACATTACCCAAAGTGTATGCTGATAATTGTTATAATATAATCAAAACAACGTCAAGTCCAAGCGATTGACTTAATTAAAAGAATTTGATACCTCGTATATATTACAAAGCGAATAGAGTTCTTTGTTTACTTTGTGACCAGACGAGAAATCATTAAAGCCCCATTAAAAAACTATTTGTACAAATAAGCCCTGTCGGCCACAAAAGCTTCTCCTCGGAATCCCTGGCTATTGTTCGGTCGGCGCGCGTGTATATTTTCGCTGCATCCATTCGGACGACTCCCAGCAACAAATTAGACGCGAAGAAAGAAAATTTGTCTCCGGCGCGCTCGCAGAAGCGCATATCCCTCTCTCTCTCTCTTCCCCATTATTGAATACACGCACGAAGAGACCGGAGAATCGTCTTCGACCGATGTTTTTCGAAAAGTCCTCGCGGGGCCCCCGTCCGCGGCGGCAGCAACAGCAGCAGCCCGTGGCCTCTAATACCAGGAAGGACCCGAGAATCGAGCGCCTCTTTAAAAGGACTTGGAAGGCATATAATGCGAGTGAGCGAGAGAAAGAAGGAAGAAGGAGAGGAGAAGAACCGATGCACCAAGGCGCTGGCTCGCGGCAGCTTAGCGGCCGCCGCCGATCGTTCTCGCTCCTCTATATACCGATCCTTAGACGTAGTCGCGCTCGCCTCCTTTTCTTTGTCTTCTCTCTTTTCCGTCTGTCCCGAGCGGCGGCCTTCTCTTTCTTAGCAGCCGCCACCGCCGTTTCTACCCTCCCAGACGATGGGCTCGTCTTTCCGTTTGCTCGGTTTTATCGAAATACGCGCGCGAGCGGGAAAAATAAGGAGAGAAAAAAATATATATACGCGCAGCAGAAACACGGAGTCGCCGATGTGTTGTTCGGCGCTGCAGCGCGCTCTAAATCTCGGCCGAGATGAGGCGGAATAAAATACTACGCTGACGAGCGGCGCGCTCGCAAGCGCTCAGCCTGCTTCTTTCTTCGGAGGTGTCAATCTGTTTTTTTTTCTTGTTTCCGCACGCCTGTTTCAGTTTAGCTTCTACAGATTTCACGCTTAAATTTAATCTTCTGCGCTAAGAATGATATCTGTTGTACGGGAATTTTCCACGATTTTTTGTTTCTTAATGTATTTGCATAAACTTCGATTCAGTTCATTAAAGCTTTTTTTTTGCTCTTGCAAAAATCATGAGTGATGATTGCACGACAACTTTCGAACGCATCTTAAAAAAAAAAGCTTACATAAGCAAAAAGAGTCGAAGGCCGGAAGCGCGTGTTATTTGTTTTTATAAAAGATATTTTTCCAGATTACATTATTCTTAATAATAAGTATATATATCAAGTATTAGACAAATAAAATTAATTTTATTATTTAGCAGGTGTTGCATGATTATAAGGGAATAGATACACTTTAATACACCAATTAAACTTTCATTGATTCAAGCGTTTTAAATACTACGTTTGCAACATCAAAACGTTCACGATATATAAAACGATCGATAAAATAGCTAAAAAGGTGCGATAACATTTATAAGGCTTTATATATAAAACAAAGCACAAAGCCGACAACAGGGGAAAAACACTTGGCGTATTACTTTATTTTATTTTTTCACTCCGAATTAAATCTGATCGCCGCGGCCCGCAGCAGCCCCCGAGCAACGCGAGCGCGCGAAATCAAATAAAAATACATTCCAACAGGTGCATAATCAATGCTCGCAAAATCCGAATTATCTGCGTTTCGGCTCTCCGGAGTAGATTCCCGAGCTTTAGCTTTAGCCACGCGTGCTCCTATACCCCTGACCGAATAAAATCCTTCACCCCCCAAAAACTTCCGTCTCTCCCCCTCTCTCTCTCTATCCTCGTCAACTACGACGCATTTCCTCGCGCGCGCGTGGACGACTTACTGCGTACTTTCCTCGCCCCCCCTCTCTCTTCTGACAAAGACGAGCGCAGCAGAGAGAAAGAGAGTTCCGAAAACCAAATCGATCTATCCACCACCCCAATGTATGCGTCTCTCTCTCTCTCTCTCTCGGGCGATAATGGGACGACGTATAAGGGAGGGGAGCGCAATACCAGCGCGTGCGACTTTTCGCCTCGCTCGCTCACTATATGTGTGTGTGTATAATACATCACACCGGATCGAGCGAGAGAACAGAGTAGGTATATACTACTATGCAATCGTTTATGAGCAGCGTATCGCGGCGCACGCGAGAAAGAGGAAAATATAATTTCGATCGCTCGCTGGCTGGCTGGCTGGCGCGCGCCTCCTACTCCCACCGACAATAAGTCGGTTTGTTGCTGCCAAATGATGGACTAAAGGACGCTCTCTCTTTCTCTCTCTCTCGCGCCCGCGGTAGCTCGCTATATAGTGGCGGCGGGAGCGACGACGACGACGACGACGACCGTTGGGTATAAATAAAAGCGCGCAGCCGGTGGTGGTAGGGGCGAGGTCGAGAGTGAGCGAGAGAGCGAGAAGCCCCTCTCTCTCTCTGCTGTATAATACGCAAGGGGAAGAAAATACTTGAGCGCTGCTGAGGAGAGAGAGAGAGAGAGAGAGGGCCGGATTCCACCCGACGAGAGAGGAAAGAAACGCCGCCGACGCGAGCGCGAGCGCGTGTGCCTCCCGAGAGAGAGGATACGCGTCGTATATACACACCTTCGCGGCCGCCTCGCCCTCTCCATCTCTCTCTCCCTCTCGCTCGCTCGCTTTATTTCTCGCTCGTTTTCCTCGTCTCTCTTTATCTCTCTCGCTCGCTCTTTATTTCTTACTCGTTTTCCTCCTCTCTCGCTCGCTCGCGCGCGCCAGCAGCGCATCTGTCTCCGTCCGGGCGTCGCTCCCTCTCTCTCTCGCATGCTCCGTTTCGCCCGACTCGGAGCACACTGTGTGTATACACACGTATACACTCGTACGTATGCTCCGCTGTATATATAGCGTGTATCTCGCTCTGGCTCACACGTGCGAGTGCGAGCGCACGAGCCGACAGTATAGTGCGAGCGAGACAGAGAGACGCAGGGGAAGGTGGGGAGGAGAGATATAGAGAAGGACGGAGAGTGAGCGAAACGCAAAGCGTGGGATCGAGGGTAGGGGCGAGCCCCGTGGGTGCGAGCGAGAGAGAGAGACTGCGCAGTAGGGGGAGAAACGGAACGAGAGAAAGGAGAGCGAGGGCGCGAGAGAGACGCACTTATGGGCCGCAGTGCAGGTGCGACGGAGAAGCCGAGAAAATAGCAGGCGGCGGCGGTGGTGGTGGTGGTGGTAGCGGTGGCACAGCGTGACGGGGGTATACGTGCCTGCTGCCGCGCCGCCAGCTCGCGCGCTACTCCTACGAGCCGACTGCCGAGGAGGTGTATATGCGCGCCAAGCGGTGGGGAGAGAGACAGAGAGAGAGAGCAAGAGAGACAGAGAGCAAAAGAGTGAGAGAGACAGAGAGCGAGTGAAACGCGCGCGTTTTGACGTTTCTTCCGGCCACCAGTCCGATGAAGCGCCGCACGTTCTCATCCGAGAGCGAGTGAGAGAGAGAGAGACGACGAGGGAGAGAGCGAGAAAGAGAGGGAGAGAGAGAGAGAGAACGGCGGTGGCGGCGCACAGCCAGCAGCAGCGCGCACAGAGGCCGTCAATCGGCCTGCGAATCCTGCGAGGGCCGCATCGTCTCTCCCGTCCGCGTCGCGCTGCTCCGCGTTCGCCTCGCGCCGTGTGCGTGCGTATCGCGCGGCTGCTATACACTCATTGAAACCGTAAACGCGACGTGTATTACCCGCGATTTTTAGCTGAACCAAGGACAGAGAAAATTTCTCGCTTTTATCTTTTTTGCGACAGCGGAAATTATCTCGTTTAATTGTGAAGTGATTTATTGTGTGACTTTTCGGCTCTTGTATCCGAATTTTCGGAGCAGACGACTATAAGTATATATAGGTCTGCTCTCCGTATCAAAGTGACAGTCGTCGGTATAGTGTTGTTGAATGAAACTACTCATGACTGAGTTCGACACAAAAAGTGTCGAGACGTGTGCGGTACTGTGTGCCACATGATATATACATACATACATATAATAACGTGCCGAGCGTGAGAAGAGCATAAGTGTTATAAGCGCGCGCGCGCCGCGGCGCAACGCAGCGCAGCAGACTTGACGATTTCTCCGCAGACCAGTGTTTAAGGAGAAGGAGAGAAAAGTGATTGTCGGGCGCGCGCGAGGATGGCCGCATTGTGAAAGAAACGAGAGAAACAAATACATATAGATATACACGCATACAGAGAGAGAGACGGGTCTGCGTAGCCGACACACGCCGCTCGTTTTTTTTCCCCCGGCCGACCTTTTGTGTCAATGACTTTTGGATTACGAGAGAGCGGAGGTGGCGGAGGAGGAGGACGGGCCGCTGCCGCAGCTGAGACGCAGCAGCAACAGCTCACCGCCTGAGAGAAAGGGACACGCCAGAGCGGATATCAGGCCAAGTGAGTACAGCATTATACACACGAAATATTCCGTGGCCCCTGCATGTGCATGTCTGCGTTTATGTGTGTGTGTGAGAGAGAATGGCTATAGAACGCGAGTACGCGTGCACGCACGATCTCGTGTGTGTATATATGCGCCTTTCAGCGGTGGAGAGCGGCGCGGCGCAGCTGCGCCTTTTTTCGAGTTTAAATTTCCCGCGGAAACGCCGCCGCTGCTACTGCTGTTGTTGGTGAGGGATCCGTTGACCCCTCGACCAGATGATTCCTTCGCTCCTCTCGTCGCTATTTTCACCAGCAGCAGCGGTTCTCGTGTTGTTGTTTATTTTCGGATGGCATGACAATTTCATTTTAGTATTTTAGCATCTTTATATACTTCTTTTCTTTTCTTTTTTTTTATAAAAAGGATGAATATTCGCTGTTGGTGCTGGCCATTGACGAATTTCGAAAGAATTCGAAAGAATTTTCGACGCACGAAAATAGCCGGCGAACTATAAATATTGCAACGTGGCTGAAATAGCCAAACGAGATTATTCCGCGTGTGTATTACCAAGAGAGTGAGGGAGAAGAAGGAGGGAGGAAGGGGTGGGGGAGAGAGAGAGAGAGAGACTTTCTATATTTGGCTTTTGCCTAATTCGATTACGCCGGAGATGCTCGCGACGCGCGCGCCTAGACGCCCGATCGCGTTTCCTTTATCATTTAGATTGCTCGCGATCACGTATTTACGCATATACACTGTGCGTATACGCATACACGCGGCTGTGTACAGTGTACCGAGCTCATAGTATTATTTTTTTTTCGCGATTGATAAATCGAGTTTGGCGTAATTGGAGTTCAATTGTGTTTTGCGATTGAATCAGAGGTTTTTGCGGGCAATAAAAAAGTTAGACGCGAGAGGAGTTCTTCTATCCGCGCAGCAGCACTCCACCGTTTGTAAAAGTTTTAATTGTCCCGGGATCGTCGGCAACATTGTTTTCTTATTGACTGCCGAGTGACAGTGGAATAATAGTAAACACCGGTGTACTGAATTATATACTATTGTGAACGGGACCGCGGGTAAACACACACGCGCGTAATTCGACCACGATATATATTAAGTTAATTTAGGTGAATGCATCCTGTTATTCTTAATTAAACTTTTTTTTCTATTCTAATTAAATTCAAATGTGTCGTCCTTTAATTTCGTAATTGTAAACCTTAGAGAACACTTGTTTACAAAATTATATAAGATTAAAAAAGTTCTAATAATAATTATCTTATATGCATATCGAATTATAATCATAGCGTTTAATCTAAACTCGTCCAAAAAAGTATATAGAATATAAAAAAAAATGACAGCACTTTACAATTTTCTATTTTCTAGATAAAAAGGCTAATAAATATGGAACGCTTGAATTAATGATTATATATCTTTTTTTTACAAACTCTCTTACGTATATCTTCAAAGTCATATGAGTCGAGTTCCGCGAAAGAACGCGCACGGCCTATCTCTTTATTTGCAAAAAAAGGTCGGGCGCGCGTGCACGTACACACGGGTGCATTGCGCAAACAAAAATTGATTTCTCGACGACGAAAGCAAAAAAAAAGAATCCACTGCCTTTCAGTAGTCGATTTTATTGTCGTCTACGTGTACATATGGCGGCACCCTAAACGCGTTTTTTTTTTTTTATTATAAAATTGACAATAATTTTCCGGTGGAAAAGGATTAAAAGTCGAAAGAAAGAAACAAGACAATCAATTACAAAAGCCGCGTGTGTGCCGTTTATTCTGTCCCCCCACGCGACAGATAAAAGTCCTTGCGAGCACCGTTTCTCCCCCCACTCTCTTCGTCGCTCAAAAGCCAATGACGAATCCTCAGTTACTACTACTATAATACTACTACTCTCGATTCTTGAGTAACGCATTTATTCTGACTCCGCCGCCGAAATTATGCGGCTCGAGGGTGTCGATACACCGCCAAAAGCCGAGCGAGACATACACACGCCTGCCCGTACATACACAGACACGTTTATACACTCGCCTTTTATAAATCCCCGCAAGCGAACGAGCGAACGAAGCAGGCGGTTGCGAAATCTTTGGCTCTCGGCTTTTGCGCACTTGCGCGACAGAGGAGAAAAGTCGAACGAACGAACTCTCGTCGTCGTCGTCGTCGGCGTCCCTCCAGTCGCGAGCTGATTCAAAATACCACGGGGGCAGCTGCTTTGCGCGCACCAGTCTCTCGCACATAATGAGCGCACGCGAGACAGAGGCGCCGAGTCGAAAATCGCGCTAGCCTCTCAAGAGAGAGAGAGAGAGAGAGAGAGCTGTAATGGACTTTAAATCGGGCTTATGCAACGAGCCTCGGGACATATAACGCGCTCTCGCTCCCGCTCGACTTCTCTATTATATACCTGAGAGAGTGAGAGAGACTCGGCACGTGCGTAGGCTGAACGCGGAGGAGGAAAAAACAAATGCGCAAGAAAGAGAGAGAGAGAGAAGCTAGTACGCGCTTATATATACACTAAGTATGTCGTCGTCGCGCTTTTTCGCGTGTCTCGTCGATTGACGCCAACAGTGGCCGAACCGCTCGTTTCGATTTTTCCTTTTTAGACCCCTAGGGTGGTTGTGAATAATTACGTCTGGGGTACATCATGAAGCGAATAAATTTTTTTAGCCAAGTTTTTGCGCGGGCGTGTTCGCGTCCGCAAATGAAAATTAAACGGAGAGCTGATAACTTTCCTACTTTTCTTATCGCCGCCGCTCGTGATTCATGTGAATTTCACGCGAAAACTTTTTGAAGAAGTAAGAAATGCAGTAATAATTATAGCAAAGGGTAAACATGGCGTTTAAAAATAGTATTTGGATCAACTTCTTATTTATATATAGCTTTTTCTAATATAGCACATGAAATAAAAGATTGGAGGAAACTAAATTGATTTTAAACATACGAAATATTGTAAAATGTATGCGTATCTTGAGGTTCCACAATATTTACAGTTTAGGGGTATTTTCGGTGAAGGAAGTTCTGAAGTAATTCTTAGCTTCGAGCTAGTAAAGTCTATTTTCATCCGTATATAATTATTTTGAGTCGCTATTTGTGCTTTACATTGAGTAACTACGGTTTTGAATGTGTATTTATGGTACATTCATGAGGTCAATGCAGTAATAAAAATATGATTAACTCGTATATTATTGATCATTGAGTTATTTTAACAAATAAAAAGTGCTATAGTCGCTTGATTGAAAATGGAAAGAGCGTGTGATTGTATTAAAAAGATTGTAGAAGTGCCTTGATAAGTTAAAAGAATTTAAGGGTGTGTTCACCATTAAATAAAGGCCATAACTCATTATATTTACGAAACAATTATTGAAATTAAAATTCTTGGAACTCTATCCTTTTAAATCACATTTTTATCAAATACTAATCTTTACACGGTATGAACAATTTGTTAATTTATTAAAATTATTTTAAGCTTTATTGCTTAATAAAACTCATACTTAATTTAATTAATCTTTATTTCACTCCAATGGTAGTCTAAAAATAACAATCAAATCGCAAACACTTGCTTTAAGAAATTGATAACGCACAAACTATTATAAGGACTCTGCTGATAAGAGAAGTCAAATCATATTTCAAAAATTAATGTTGTATTTCATTTCAAGCTTTAAAATTGTTTCTTATATTATTATAAAGAATGTTAGATAACCTAAAATAAACTCGATTTGATTCAAGCATTAGGTCATGCAGTGTTAATTACGATATGTATAAAGTTGATAATAATTTAATGAACCAACATGTAGTAATGATATCACAATTCGTTATTATCATTTAATTGTTTTAATGCTAATTGAGCACAACTTAATTCAAAATAAATATATTTCGACCGTGTCCATAAACATAATCAAGAAAACTAAAAAACTTATATCGAATCAAATGTAGCAAAACAAAAACATTGTCGTTTTGTGTGATGGAGAGTAGAGTTTAAGACTTTGTAGAGATTATTCGAGTGGTTGGATTCGATAAGAATTCAATTAATAAGCTTTATGTAGGTCGACAAAATAATATTTTCTATATTATTTTAATTTTAATTATTATATTTAAAAAAAACTGCTCGACACAAATAAAAACCAAGTAATTTTATATCCGTTCATTGATTTTGTTATTATTATATAATGAACGGAAAAAACATTATTTTACATTCAGTGTGTTTTATAAGTTATAGTAGCATTATGCTAATTATAACTAAGAAGTTTTTAGACATGAGTCATCTTTTAACCTTGTACCATTATATTAAAAAAATGTGTATATATTATTTGCATATCAGTAATGGTATAAGTATAGAACGTGTAAAAATCATTATTTTTCTTTACCTGGCAAAATAACAACAAACAGACGCGGGTAATCCAAAAACTATTATTTTAAATCTCCATCAAAATCATGAAACATTGATACACGGATTTAAATTTTGAATGAACCCCAAGTTATATATTTGCCAGGCTTTCGCCCGATCAATAACACCCCAAAACCGCTCGAACGACAGCGTCACTACCATCGTTCCCGATGCATTCATAGTTTCGGCGATTCTTAAGTTTAATTTCCTGCTCTCCTCTCTCTCTCCTCTCCCCTAAACAAGAGAGCTCCTTTAATACTACATTTACCAGAGCGCGCGCGCGGGGGCATGCGATTTACGCAAGTCCTTCTTCGATCTATCGAATTATTTAGTGAAGTAGCAGTACTTCGCGCACGAGCGGGAAGCAGAGAGAGAGCAGAGAGAAATATGGGAGAGAGAGCGCGCGCAAGGTGGGGGAAACAAGAATGTGAAAAAAGGGCGCAGAAACGGAAGGAGGCAAAAAAGAGAACGTGGCTCAGCGAGCGACCGAGCGAGAGAAAGAGAGAGAGAGAGAGAGAGAGAGAGAGAGAGAGGAAGGGAAAGAGCGAGCGAGTGTGTATACACATACAGGTAGAAATGGAGAGTATGGGCGAGTATAAGCGAGCGAGAGAAGGAGAGTCGATATTGGTACAAAAGCGTGAGAAATACGAGGTTCTGGGAGTCTATATGACGATGTCGCCGCCGCGTTCAGAGGCTGGTGCATGGAGGAGAGAAAAAAGAGCTGGATAGAGAGAGAGGGAGAGAGAGAGAGAGAGAGAACGACGACGCGCGGCTTCACATGCGCGTAGGCCAAGCCGATCCCATTGACTCGGTTTTCATAAGGGTGATATTGTTCCTCTCTCACCGCCATCGTCGCAGCCGCCGTCGTCGTCGTCCAGGATACCGTTATCGCTTAACGGACGATAAGATTACCGTTTTGCGTAATATTCCTACGCTGACATCATTATTAATACGCCTTACATCAGATCTCTCTCTCTCTCTTACTCTACCTCCCCCACTCCTCCCCCTCTTTCTCTCGCTGCGAGAAATTCCTCGAGAGAGTTTTCAAAAAGGAGCAGAGAGACGACGACTGTCCGCTCGCGCGCGTGCGCGACTCTTCCGTACGGATTTTTCGAGTTCGCTCTCGCGTTCCGGTTCTGCAAAGAATGCAGACACACACGTATATATGTACACATATGCTTACACGCACAAACGCACGCGCACACGAGACTGCGAGACATTCGATGATGAAGTTTTTCAAGGCTGAGCGCACTTCAGCCGGTGTGAGCGTTCGTATACATATACGTGTATGTACGTGTAAGCCATGTATGTGTGTGTGTGAGAACGCGGCATGCGCGCGTGGAGAGTGTCTGTGTGCATATGCAAATGGCGAGCGAAACAACAATGGCTTTCGCAATCGTGCGAAATTTACTACTTATGATTCTCGGCCGCAGAGGAGCGCGACGATTTTTTTTCTTTCGCTCTCTTTCTCTTGCTCTCTCTTTTTCTCTCTCTCTCTCTGACTGTCTGTCTCATTCTTGCTCCGGTGAACCTTCGCGTGGCAGAGTATGATTTCGTGTATTGAGTTCGTTGGGTCGAGGCGTCTCGGTCGCGCCAGTTCTCAATGATAAAAGTCACATGAATTTACATGAGCAAATGTTTGTCGAAAATTAGCCGTACGTTTGGATGGTCTTTTTTCCCGACTCGTACACAATTCCAATGATAATGGAATACTACCACAATTAATATATTCAACTCGGCGTCTATGTAGCTAATGCCTTCGGATTTCCGCTGTATGTATAGAAAAGCAGGCAGGCAGGCAGAGACCCTCGGACAGATTTGTTTCTATTAATTAATTACCTGTTCTTTTTTTTTTTTTATTCAATGAAAATCGTCAAGCGTTTGCGGAACAACCTTGGCTAAATATTATAATCATAAAGATTTTCCACACGACGATGAATAAAGCTGGACACATTCTTATTGGCAACCTTCGATCGGCGTATAATCAGTGAACCAAAAAAAGCCCAACTAAACGACGGGATCTTTTCAACTCTTTCCAAGAGAGAGAGAGAGAGAGAGAGAAAGAGAGGAGGGGAACACAGACATACGGGGGCGTAGCAGCAGCAGCAGCAGCCAAAGCTCGCCATCGTCATCGTCATCATCAACTTGGCATCAATTAAATCTAATCAATCCGGATTATCCTCGGGGGCACTTATTGTTTATTTCCTTATTAGCCCACGCGCTCGCTCGAATCTTGCGCGTGGCCTTTACTTTGTTCGTACGTGCCTCGCCGCCTTCCTGCACATATCATCGCGAGTCATACTTTAAGGAAAACATTGATTCCCTCTCCCGAGGCTCGCTCGCGCGGCCTCGAACGTCGCCGGACTTCTACGAAGGAAGAGTGGGAGAGAGAGAGAGACAGAGACGGAGAAAAAAAGAGCTCGATGAGGACGCGCACTGCGAGCTCAAACTAAGAGAGAGAGGGAAAGAGAGAGAGATAAAAAAAAAGTTAGATAATGTCGTGAAATAATTTTTCTATTTAGCGTGTGTGTGCGTGTCTGTCTGTGTGTTCGCTCGCGCGTGTCGAGTTGAGCGCAAAAGGCAGCGCGTCCGCGCGCGTCGATGATGAGTCAGGCGAGATCGAGGCTAAAGGTCCATCGGTGCATTGTAAATTTGTATTAGGTAGGGAGGAATCGAGAGACTCGAGTTTTAATTGAGATAATTCGGATAATTCGATTGTTAGAATTCCAAGCAATTATTAAATTAACGTATACCAACTAGGTGGTTGTAACGTAGCTATAATATTTATCTGAAAAAGAGCATTATTTCCTACACTACGTGATTCTTTTTTTTTCATCGATATTTAAACGCACTCAACACTTTACGACTGCGCGCGAGAAAACATAAATGCACTTCGTCACTTTAGACGCGTTAAAACGCATCATTTGAAAAGTTACCCGTCTCTATCCTTTAAACTCCCCATTCGGTTTTTCTGATCTTTTTTTACCTCTTCTCTCGTCGCCGCCTGTGTAATGGGCTTTAAGACACGGCGCTCGAACGGAGCATAAAGGATATGATACTTTCCTGTTTTACCAACACTAACGAGATCTTTTATAATTAAATTTTCCACTGAATGCATTGCTTTTTTTTTCGTCAGTTCATCCTTCAAAAGACGAGGTATATATAACGTTATTGTATAGCCTTTAACTGCAATGTCATTTTTGCGCATCTTCTGCGCCGGCTGAAACTAGTAGCATAATAATGACAAATTACATAATATAACATCGTCAGAAGATTAAAAAAAAAAAAAGAAAAAAATAGGAATAAAAATCTACGCGCGCATAGTTATCGCGTTCAACGGTGGAACAATGCATAAAAAGAGGCCGTAATTAGTTTAATTACGACAGTATAATAAATTGAAAATTCATTTAGCCTTCGTGATTTACGATTTTCTATATGACGCGCGTTTACACAGCAGCTATATACACTTTACGCGCACCGACGATTTTCACGACAACGACGCGCGCGCGCGATGTGAATGACATCATCGCAGGGCAAACCATGCCGTCACAGCACGTACACACGCAGCAGTGAGCGAGCGACAACAAAACAGAAAAAAACGAGAAATTACAATGACGATCGGACCTCGCGCGTGTAAGTATAACTATCGCTTTGACTACAAAGAAAAAAAACCGAAAATTTTCTGACGTAATGCGTGTATGTGTATACGCACACACTCACTACATTGTCTTATCTCGCCTGTATGTATGTACGTTTATCGGTTCGGTTTATCCCTATATATACCCCCCACTTCCTCGTGGCAAGAAAAAAAAAACACTCCCGTCGACGACGCGCGGCCGGGAAAAAACTTCCGTGCATATATGGGAGAGAGAAAGAAAGAAAGAGCGAAGGGAAATGCTTTTCTTCCCATCGGAAGAAAGAAATAACACAGTGCGCGCGTCGTCTAGTCCAAGGGAAAAACCCTCGGCTCCTTTATATATACTCCCGCAGAAGAGAGGAAGAGACCGCGTTATAGGTATATATATATACGCTGTATATAGCGCTTGCTCGCTCGCTCGCGTTCGTGTATATAACGCAGACGATCGCGCGCGATGATTGTCGCTGCATAACTTAATGAATGGGCTCCCTATATCCTTCCCCTCGTCGTTCTCCTCTTCTTCTTACTCTCTCTTATACACGTGTACACGCACATCACACATATATATACGGGCGCATGAGTCCGAGACTTGCAGAACCCGCAGTCTGTGCGCTCGCGCACACGCAAAAGTGCACGCACACGGGCGCACTTGCACGCATGTACTTAGCACGAAGTATGTACGCATACACATATACATACACGTGAGTACGTACGGACTGGTGCGTGCGCGCAGGCCATTGTTGCGTGCTGGGCGGGCTGTAGTTGACGAAATATTGACATCTAAGAATAGAAAGCTATATGGTAGTGGGGTCGTCGCGTCGATGCCGTGTCGCCGCTGCGGCTCGTCCGAATCAAAGCGGCGCGAGAGCGACGAACGTAAGGAGGGATGAATATTGAGAGAGAGAGCGAACGAGTGAGCGAGCGAAAAAACTGGAGGGGCGCAGCAGCAAAAGAGAGAGAGAGAGAGAGAGAGAGAGAAAGAAAGGTCGGTCTAACCGAGCAGAAGGGGATGTTGGGTGAGAGAGAGACAGAGTTGGGGGATAGAGGTCTGAAGGTTAGGTCGATCGTCGATGGGAATCGGGAAGCATATTCAGCGCGTGCATGTCAAGGGGGTTGGCGACGCGTAGATGACGTCAGCCCCCAAGGGGGAGGGAGAAGTCCCCCCATATATATACGTACATTGCCCGCTTTCTCTGTCATGAGCGTGTATATATATACACACTTTTGTGCTGTAATACGACTATAGTAGGCGCGCAGGCCTGCGTTAAATGAATCTTTCGCGCCAATAAAAAACACTTTCCTGCCCCCGCAGGCTCTAAGCTCAACAGAAGCATCAGTAGCAGCACGCGGGGGAGTATATATATACTAGCCGGGCATTGTACATAGTATAGTCGATCACGACCAAACAGTCCTTTGCGCCTTTTATTTTCTTTATCATCGTTATTATCTTTATTATGCGAGAGCGCGTGGGCGCGAAAAGGTGGGCGTAGGGAGGGGGGAAGAGAGAGAGTGGGGAGGAGGTTTTCATTGTGCACGCGATATATACTTGCGTCAGAGAGGAAAAACAGAAAACGTCTTTCGCATGATCGTCACGCGGCGACGCGATGCGCCGCGCACGCGGCGGCACGTTATAGTATTTATTCCGGGCACGAGGCGAGCTTCCAGAGGTAATGGACGCCGTTTAAATCACCCGGCGATAGGATCGCAAAATTATTGTTTAAGGAGTTTTGTGTTTATATATGTGTGGATGGAAGAGACAGTCGGACAATGTCCGTGTCAGCTTTCCCTTTTTATGGGGCCAATGGAATTGTTCGGTGCCGGTGTTTTCTATATGTATTTCAGGGTAATTTGTATTTGGCGCGCGGTAGCTTCCTAGTTAATTTGTGGGGATTTTTTGTTCCTTCCTTGCATCGAGTTTCACTTTAATAAAAACAGCATGGATATTGTGCACAAATTATTTGGTTGGTAGTCTTAAAGAACTCCTATAGTGCCTTTTAACATTAAATTAAAAAAAAAGTGTTTTAAAACGATTTGAGTTTTTAAATTTACTATGTTTCCAACCGAACGAAATACCAAAAATAAAATTCAACCTCTAACATCGATAATCGAATCGAAGAGTATAAGATTATTCTATTGATCTAGGTATTAAAAATATGCATGGTAGCTATATTTGCAAAAATGTCTCTCGTACTCGAAACGCTTGTTTAAATCTTACAGCCGGAGCGATCAGGACACGCGTCCATTACCACTAACGATGGTCGTTTAATTTTCGAAAAAAGCCCCATAATGCAGCGCGCACCGCAGCGTATATAACTTTCGACCGAGGACAAACCATAAATTTCACCCCCTCCTCCGTATATCGCTAATATAAAGACGGCCGAAAAATTCCGCACCCAAGGCAGTGTGCGGCGCTCTGAGTCACACGAAGATTGTGTTCTGTCGATATGCGCGGCGCACTGGTGAGAAGCGACCCGTCGTGTATACACACACACACCTTGCACATAGTGTGCGAGTCTTCACGCTCGAGCCTCACGTTGGCACAATGCTGGGAGGACGAGTATATAGTACTACTACACGCGCGCACGCGCGACGCAGTCGAGCAGGTAGCTCACGGGGGCTATGAGAAAAAGGATGGCAGCGATTACCTAGCACTCCTCTCTTTCTCTCTCTCTCTCTCGGCCTCCTGTGCAATTAGTAAATTGGGAACCGTGAAATACGCGTTACTGTTTACTGCGCTAGGGAAACCCTCCCCAGCTCCGTTGCCCCGGTAGTCGCTCCCGCGCCGCGTCGAGAGATCTTTCTCATTGATTAGCTGTTAATATTCTCTGTTTCGCATTCCAGGCGCCACTCGTGATATTATATGTATAACAGAGGTTGAGAAGCGTTTTTGAAAGCAATAAATCCTTGATTTTTTTTTTTGTTCCATCTCAATTATCGTATATAGTTTCGTTACCTATGTAATATATTCATAGACGTGTAAGTAGTCATCGCGTGACTTCTGGACTATATATACGCAGACGTCACATTCTGATAGTCGAGCACGGAAAAAAAATTCCGTATAGTTACTACGCCGCAGCTGCTGCAACAGCGTCCTCACAAATTTTAGTATAGTAATTCTACCAATCTTGTCGCACTCAGTATACCAATCTCGGTAACAGAGGTTAGGTTATGGCTACACCAATAGA
>UXGD01003868.1:0-18947 GCA_900474315.1 Torymus auratus
TTTTCGACGCAATATGGAAATGTGCTAGTTTTCGTTGGAACCGTTTGAAATGTGCTAGTTTTCGTTGGGGACGTCGAAATATTAATATACAAAAACTAATACAAACACTTCTCTCTTCTTTCTCGCCGCAGTATTTCAGCTAAAATTTACATAGTCACATTCATATGGACCATTTGAATAATGCTCACTGAAACATGTCCATTTAATTCTTACAAATGACTAAATTGGATATTATTCAGTTCATAATTTGATATATTGTGGATATGTAATGATTATTAGTACTTCCAGTGTGGTGCATTCAGTCTATTTATAAATTAAATCAATTTATTCATAAAGCAGGTGTTGCTTACTCCAATGCCACTAAAGAGTTTCGTATGTGTACCACTCTGCTCTTGCAACCACTACATCTCCGCTCCTATATGAGAAAATTTTAAGAAAAAAATTTCAGTCACCAAAACTGGTCAAATTTTTTTTTCACGGTACACCTTCCGAACACGTTTTTTCTTCATTCTTTCATGTCACAAATTATACGGGTAAAATCATGTACAATTAAACAGATCTCGTTTTTTTTAGATTAAAATTTTCGAAGACAATTGCAAAAGAAAGACCTTTTCTTTAAACTTGAGCCATTATATACGAAGGCATTAAAAGTAGCGATCAATAACCGGATCATTTTTCCAAACAATGTCGCATTGAAAAAGAGCTGGAAAAAAGGTCCGGGCGTAAATTATTAACAATAAAACCCACGGAATGTCCGTTGTCCGCAGAACAACTACTCAGCGACACCTGCAGAGCAGGCAAGCTTTTAATAACTGATCCTGTGCGAGCTCTCACGTGCTCACAATGCCGGCTCTCTCTGTCTCTCTTTACCCCCCATCTCTTTCTTCCTTCTTCGCTTTTGTACATTCAGTTATTCGGGGCGTAGGCGCGCGCGCTCGCATTCATTCTTTCCCCTTTGCACTTACGCAATTGTGCGATAATCTTTTGAAACGTCGTCTGCCGAGTGAGCCGACGACTTTGCAGGAAATATTATTAAGGGTTCGAAAATTTTTAACTGATGAAATTGGAATTATAAACATCATTTTTTTATGGTATTCTGTGTCAAAAGTGTAGGTATAAATAAAAAGTCGGGTTGCGTGGCCCAGATGGGGTCACATGTCCCGCGTATTTCATTTATTTTGAATAACTCGGATCTTTTTCAAGAAATTTTCTGATTGAAGTAGGGGAGATCCCGGGAAAATAGCGGTGGGATAACAGTGGCAATCAATGGATAAGATCATTGTTGACTACATAATAGCATGGAGTGGGTCGATAAAGTGTGAAATGTATACGAAACTCATTTTAAGCGTCGATTTTACGATGTCATCGACGCAAGTACGGAAATCGATTTCAGTTTCTGCATGCGCGATTTAGTTCAATCTTTGGAGCGGATATTATATTTTATCGGTCTACTGTGGGTTCCCGCGTAAAAAAAATAATTGATATCCATGTATGAACATTATATGCGTCATGTTAGTGTCTATTAACCGTCTTACCCGGATCTCGTCAATATATAAATATAAAATGTGATTAAAAGTTCACAAACGCATGAAAAAGGAAAAATCTTACAAATCCAGGATCTTGTAGATAAATAATTTTCTTCGTAAAAATTTGATATATTTCAGAAAGTTAGATCCACAGCTTTATAGTTGAAGGAGGACATTAGCGGACTTTTCACTTATACATGAAATTGTAATGTTGCAGGCCGTAACATGGAAAAATATCCGGTAATGGTGTTCATCCACGGAGAGAGCTACGAGTGGAACAGCGGAAATCCATACGACGGCAGTGTTTTAGCGGCTTACGGAAACGTTGTTTTCGTCACAGTCAACTTTCGACTGGGGATTTTAGGTAAAATGCTTCTCTCCCACTCTCTATCTCTATCTCTAGCGCGCAAGCTCCGCCGACGTCGGCTTCGACTAAACGCGGCTGCGTAATTTAATTTATTCCCAACTATTAATGAAAAGCCGAGGTTAAAAGCACCTCGGCCGGGAGCCGCGCGCAGGATACAGTGTTGCTGCTCCCCTACCATGCCAACACGTACTTTCCCTCCATTTTTTTCGGTAATCCTTGCAAGTTAGCGCGCTTTATCCTTCCCGGAAGTTTAAAAGTGATTTTCCGCCCACTGAAAGCCTTTCCTTGTACGCGACCGTCTGCGCTTTTGATAATTTTATCGCTATGCGATTTTAATGAAGCCGCGTGGAATTTCGCTCAAATTTTTGATACACGGATAGCTTTATTATGCGCCCGCTTCATAACTGAGGATTTACTCGATAATGCCTTGCCGTAATATCCGATTTCTCTATTTTGCTCAAATTCCTGGATTAATACGGGTTCTCATGGTTAATCTTGCCGTACCTTTGCTTCTTTATTTTCGTCAGTATTATTAACTGATTTCGCAGAGAATTTCCCTTATTTTCATTTACAATATTCACGAAATTATAATGCCTGTTATATATGAAAGAAAATTTTTCTCGATTTTAGCAATGATTTTGACTAAAAATTAACTGTCAGTTAAAGAGAGAAAATTGCTTTTACGAAGGAACATATTTCGGCCCTTTGTATACCTGAATATTAAATTATTAATTGGTTTTATTATTAAAGTTCGTAATTTATTATTTATCGTAGGAAAATACGGCTCTCGTACCTTTTAGTTTGAAACATTATTAATTAATTCTGAAACGAGAAAAGTTTTGAAAGAGCGAAAATGAAAATTTTGCAATATTGAATCGGCGAACAATTTGCAGGCTTTCTGCGACCCGGCACGAAGGACGACACAGCGAGTAATTTCGGTCTGCTCGACCAGATAGCGGCGCTCGTCTGGCTGAGGGACAACATCTCGGCGTTCGGCGGCGATCGCGACAGCATCACTCTGCTGGGCCACGGCAGCGGCGCCGTTTTCGCCCACCTCCTGCTCCTCAGTCCGATGAATAGTACCTCAGATAGCTCTTACTTATTTATATAATTTTTCACCTATTTGCATTTATTTAATACACAGATGTTTTTTTCAATATCTTGTTGCAGATTTATTCAAACGAGCCATTCTCATGTCGGGCTCCGCCCTTAATCCGGACGCGATTGGCAAAGCTCCTCTGCAAATCACAAAACAGGTGTGCTAACCGCGCGGTCTTAATCTTCTTCTTATCGATTATTCTTTTGCCCTCGCCTTCTTTTCCTTCTAATGGAACGACTGCAGATGCTGCGCTTTTAATTAGATTTCGGTTTTCCGATCGACTGGAAGTAGATTTAAGAGATGGAAGCGAACTTCCTGATAACAAATACAGTAATACCAGTAATTACGCTGAGAATAGATGCTGACGCTTTTTGAAAAATGATAATGGAATTTTCGATAATTAATAAAGCTTTTGCTTCGATAAAAGTGAATTTATAATGTAAAATTCATAAGATTGAAATAAACATTTGCAAGGTGGCGCACTACCTGAACTGCCCGCAAGTCAGGGACGAGGAGCTGATGGCGTGCCTGAAGAACCGCTCGGTGAAGGACCTGCTGTCGGCGCGTATCGAAAAGCCCAAGTACGTGCCGGCGTTCGCGCCCCTCGTCGACTCTGCCGTCATACCAGACAAGCCGGCCAACTTGATGAAGAATGCGGAGCGCCTCGCCAGGTATACACGCGCCGCTAGATTCGCATTAAATATTCGGGACGCCGCGGCGGTGTCGCCCTGCTCGTCCGACTCAGGGGTGGCTTCCATTAATTACGCGCAATTAATACGACCAGCTCTTGATGATATAAGTCGCCGGGTCGTCGGAATTCGGCCTATTTAAAATTCGATTTACCCGCCGGAATCCGGCCCCCGGCGCTGCCAGAATTACTGAGTACGGAAATTCAATTTTCGCGGAATGCTCCGGCTATATAATTAACTCGTATAATACCGCGAGTAGCTCTTTCTCCTTCTCTCTTTCGCTCTGTCGCCCGCGCGCTTTCAGTAGCCGGAGTCGGCTTCGCGCGCTCAATTCTTCACGGCGAAGATTAATAGCTTTCCTTTACCATTGGGCGATGTATTTGTGCCAAAGTAGGAAACACTGCTGTGAGAATTAATTTCGCTTCCTTCTGTAGTTTTGTGGGGAAACATGTTAGAAATGTGTTTCGAGATTTTTCGATTCATCAATAAAAAAGGTATGTTCTTTTTTGTTTAAAGCCGCACTCGGTTCGCGCAACGCTCACTTTGTTCGAGAGAAAGACGGCGATACGGAAACAAGTGCACGCGCCGCAATGAAAGCCCCGCGTTTGTAATAATGCGCGGTAACAGAGGGAAACTTCCGTTTTTCCATCTTTTCACGCAGCGAGCAAAAACAACTCGACATCGAGTGTCCTCAAACTCCGCAGCAGCAGCAGCAGTAACAAGAAAAAAACTCGAGTAAAATCATACGAGCTGTTCCGGAGTGGCGGGGGGTAAAACCGCTCTTAAAATCGTTAAATCGCGACGTTCGCTTTATTCCCGGCGCGCGCTCGCGGAGAAGAAAATTTCCGAGCGTTTTATCCAACTCGTGCGGTGGAGAGACAAAGCGCGCGCAAACTCAGAGTCCGCCACACTCGCTCTCGACTGCTCCGCGGCTAATTCGCGGAGTTAGTTCGCTCGCTGGCTGCGGAACGTTAAAACTCGAGGAGTGAGAGAGAGGAGAATGCAAGGCCCGCATTGTTTTGCAGGTTCGACCTCATGTACGGCGTGACGGAATTGGAGAAATTCCACGTGCTGCCGGGGGTGGCGCTGCTCGAGGGTCTGTCCGCCTCCGCCAGGGACGAATTCATCCGCGACAGCGTCAAGGTAGGTAAATCGCGGCGCGCATGGCACGTCGAGAGTCTACGCCCTGGCATTCCCCTGCTGGACGGTTGCCGGTTACCGCTCCCGCCAGCTCTCTATCGTCCCCTTTACTTTCGCTTCATCTTATCCTCCGCGATTTACACAAATTACGCCCGCAAAAATCCCAATTCGCTATATCAATTCACATGTTTGCATATAAGTTTAAATTAGTATATGCCACTAGATGTGCCCACACGCGTATATCAAGCTAGCGTAGTTGGTAAACTATTTAAGATATCCCAGCCGAGTTTCGTGCAAAGTTTATTCTGGTTAACTAAAGATCGCTTGAAACTCTTTGGAAGACCTCTGACACTTGAAAGGTTCTGAAATTTTGGAGAATGAAACGTTACCCCCCGTTTTTCACACTGCCGAAAAAGGTATATGTTGGTGTCGGTTACCATATTGTATAGTAAAATTGATTAAAGTTATTTATACCATTTTTCCTGATATAATAAACGATTTACAAGGAGATGATCAGGGATGCGTGTCCTGGATTTTCCTAAAACTTTTTTAAGTCTAAAATGATCTTTTTGTGATAAAAATGGGGTGATAGCTATATTTGAATATTTCGGCCATGTAAATGGACTTCAAAATGTATAAAAGTAGGCAAAAAAAGCTTTAATTTAAGCTGTGTTTCGTTAAAAAAATCTCGATTTATCAAAAAGTTATTAATAACAAAAAATATAAAGTATGAAAATGACTAAAAATTTCCCATTTTTTTAAATATTTAACGGGTGGTATTTTAAGCTACTTATTTTTGGTAGCCTATAACTTTTTGATAAATCGAGATTTTTTTAACGAAACACAGATTAAATCAAAGCATTTTTGTCTTCTTTTATAAAATTTGTAATCCATCTACATGCCCGAAATATTCAATTTCAAACAGGTATAGCTGAGGAAAGATACGCCATTTTTATAAAAAAAAGTTCATTTTAGACATAAAACAGCTTGAATCTTGGAACAAAAGTCCCATTCACAAAAACCCGGAGACACGTGTCTCATTATTTGTCATAAAAAAGTACCTCCTGCAGTTTTATCTAAATGCAGGACCCGCATCCCTGATCATCTCCTTGTTAGTTAAAACAACTATAAATATAGTACACGCAATATTGTTAAGCAAGCTATATTTTTTAGTTATTTCAACATTACATTTACAATAGAATAGATCAAAAACCTATTATAATTATAGAATAGAATAAGCATTGTAATTTATTTGGCATATATCATAAATTATTTTAAATGTATGAGTAATCAATAGCATATATTTTATAAGTATCTTCAGCATAATCTATTTCGTATGCATTACTATGTATAAAATAAGATCGTAGTCATATAACATACTTAAAATATAGGTGTATGGGTATAGATACCATTTATTTTTCTCAGTCACGCTATTAAAATCCAGAGAAACACTACAACTTTGCTGATATAAATTACGGGACGAGTGTAGTGTAGTTGTCCGTGAAAATAAGTTGACACCGATCGCTCATATACATACCGTTTAGTCTCCCACACACGTTATCGTCGCGCGCCGACACGGATCTCGCATTTCCGCGCGAAAGTTGCGCGTACACTGATACTCTGTCTGTATGTGACGCTCGCAGGCGAGTCACGAGCTCGAGCCCGATCTGATCCTGCGAAAAGTTCTGGCGCACTACGAGGCAGAGGCCCGACGTCGAGCCGGCGAGTATGAGGGTAACAAGTACGAGGAAAATCGCGAGCTTGCCCTCGAGGTTGTCTCGGACGACTGGGTCGTAGCGCCCCTCGTTGCCACGGCGAATCAGCACTCCAAGGCCAACCCCAAGAGCTACATGTACGTCTTCTCCCACCTGAAATCTATACGAGATAAATCCATGGACGACCTAGACGTGAGTAGATGACCATCTATCTGTAATTATTGCTTTTTCTTTCTTAATTTATTTACGCGAATCTAATTTTAATATAACCTGCCTGACTATGTTTAGCATGTAACTACTTACACGCTCTGATAGACAAGACCTGACGACGATTGTTTCTTAAAATCTTGATGTTTGTGTTTCGACTAATATTTTATCAAAAATATTCAGGAAATTTGTTTTACCAGAGTTTTAATTGTACACATTTATTTCCATAAATAATAACTGACAGGTTTGGATGAATTAAGTTAATTATTCTCCACTCGAAGAAAAGATTCGCTCATTAGTAGAGTACAAACAACAGAATGTTAACGGGTGCGCCTGTATCTGTATACATATATGTGTATAAACAACACATACACATCACTGTGCTTAATCTCAGCTTGTTTCTCTGCCTCTCCTGAAAGCTGTTTGTATTATTTTCTAAATACCCTCTGTATAGTAATACTTTTCGCTGTCCCGTGCTTTTGCGAGAGGCCTAATTGTGCTCCTTTGATGTACTCGGTAAGTGTTCTTCATTACAATGCACGTGATTCTGGGCGCTACATATATTAAAAAATGCTATGAGGATATAAAAGTTTAATGGTCGCACGATAAGATGCGATCGTAACCGTGTGTTATAGTAAATTGCTAGAAAAACAAAGTAAGCAAAGAGCTTTGGAATTGGCTATTCAGAGAAAGTAAAGTTTAATAGGTAAAGTATCTAAGCATAAACATCTATTCAGGCTTAATTTCAAAAAGATATTAATAATTGCTTTCAATGCTAATTTTCATAACAGCAGTGCAACGATAGCTGAAAAAAAAATGATGAAAATAATGAAAAAAAAATGTAATAAAAGCACACACAATCCATATCGGCTAAAAATAGCTTTATCCCAACAATCGTTCCTTCGACAACAATCGCCTCAAGCTCACGCGAGCTCGGCCAAGCTTTCTCACTCAAATCCCTCCACGGCGCATTTTCCACGGAAATCCTTGCCGCGCGCGCGCTCGCTCGCTCGCGATCTAGCCTGGAAACGTTTTTCCTATATCAAATCCATCCGCTTGCTCGCTGCTGCTACAGCTAGAAAGAAATTTCATAAGGTTTCACGTCAATAAAGAGGAAGCGCGCGCGCGGGTGTGCATGTGGTGGCGACAGCGCGACTTTCCGCGCGCCGAAAAGCGAGAAACGAACGAAGGAGAGAACAAAAAAACAGGTCTCGTTTCAGCAGCAGATCCGGCGCACGGTGCACGGCGAGGAGCTGCCTTACGTGCTGGGCGTGCCCCTCGGCGGCGAGGGCCACCACCTGAGCGCCCCCTACGACCGGGGCGAAGCCCTTCTTTCGAAGGCGATGATGGACTGGTGGTGCAATTTCGCCTACTCCGGGTAAGAAAGACAGCTTTTATTTTGTTGCCTCTACGCTTCTCTGTCTTCTCTCACTCTGAATTTCATTTTTGATACTCTGGGATGCATAAAGTGCCACTTTAACGCACGCTTATGCGTTTACAAGTATGTAGCACTTTATGAACAGAGTGTCAAACAATAATGTTCTATACAGCAGATAAAAATGATTCTCACACTCGTGCCAGAATCATTTTTATCGCACTAGTATCGGAAAGTACTTCTTTAACAAAAGAAGAAAAGAACTTGAAAAGCATTTTACTCATTTTGGAAGACAGTTGAGGATTTGGCCGGTTTAATTGTTTCACCTCTGCAATCTCGCGACAGCCTTCATTGCCTTAAACGGAACGAAAAGTCCGCTCTCCCTTGGAGAAGAAAGAAGCAGCTCTGCTTACTCGCCGAGCTATAAATTATAATCTCCCTCCGTCTCGCGAGTTAAGCTTAGGAAAAAGCGCCGCGTAGAATGCAATCGTAAATTAATAGATCGCGCGAGGAGTGAATTAAGGCTGCGACCGCGGGGGCGAACTTTCTGCGGCTTCTGCACCGCCGATAATACATTCTCGTTTCTCTAATTCGCAGGAACCCGAACAACGTGAGACCACCGCCGCGGCGGCTCGCCTACCTGAGGAACGACTACGGCAAGGCGAGCTCGCCGTACGACATCGACTGGCCAGAGTACGACCCCGAGAACCAGACGTACTTTAATCTCAGTAAGTCGTTCGCTCTCGCCAAGGCAAAGAGAGAGCTCGACTGGGGAAAGAGGGAGAAAAGGCGAGCGCACTGCATCTTTGACCGCATTATGATCGGGTCACGTTCCGTCCGTAACGTTAATGCGGACATTAGTCCGATTGGCAATCGATAATTGAGGCGGGGACACTACGACGACACTCCCTCTTTCTCTCTTGCTCTCGCTCTCGTTCGCATTTCGTTAATTGCCCCCGGCTCGATTCGTTTGCCGGCTTGTCAGCGGGCTTTTAGAAATTAAATAATGCCCCGGGCGGCGGTCCCTATGTGCGGTGCGCACGCGAACGGCCAAAGGAAAAACTACTCGCAGGGCTTTTCAAAGCTCGCTGATGTGTTTACGTAGTGAGGCTGTGCCGTCGATGTTTGTTTCCCTTTCCGATTGAACTATATTTTTAGCCCAACGCGTCTGATTTGACGAGACTTTTCAAGTGCTCAGCTTTATTTCTTCAGGTTGGAATGAACTTTCGTGCCATCTTTGATTAATTGTTTTATTTGATTGTTCCCTTAGGGAGGACCTGAAATCGTATAATTATTATTCAATTATATTATTATGAAAGGCGGAATGATTGATTTTTTAGTGAGGCTATTAAATATAATTTTAAATGCCCGTCAACGTTAGTTCATTAATCGAAAAATACTTAAATTTCATTCAATTCGTCATGAAAGCGCTTTCGACCTGATCGACATCAAATTACGACCTTTGAAAAGACTACTAACAAGAGAATTGAAAGGAATCAAGTTTTTGTATATTTATTTTTCCAATTAAATATTTATCCATTGGAACGATTTATTTTTCATAATAATGTTTAATGATGTTTAAGCAATTATAACTATTTATTTGAGCTCGGTAAAACGGCGACTAAATTAAATAATGTCTTGTAGCGAGTAATGCCGAAGCAATACCCATCTTGAAATTATGTATTTTCTATCGAAAACGCATAAAACGCAACATCGATAATCCAAACGTTAAGCTGGATAAAAAGAGAAATCCAATAATTCCGCCTGGCCGCTGTGAGAGGGGGAAAGAGGGAAAGGAGAGATATCCCGAGAAACTCGGCTCCCTCTTTCTCTCTATCTCGCCGCGGCGTGCGAGACTAGTAAAAGAATAAAAGCTCTGAACCTCTCCCGGGCACATGACGCTGCAGCCACGCCACCGCAGATCGGCGCTCGTTATCGGGCCGCGGAAATGGAGTTCTGGAACGAGGCGATCCCGCACCTGCTGAGGCGACCCAAGGCCGAGCGCACAGCGACGCAGCAGCAGAGGCCGCAGCGTCCGGGCTTCTTCGACGTCCTCGACCATGACTACGGCGGACGGGCCAACGGCAGCGCGCCAGACTCGCCGGCCAACAACGTGCTCAGCGCCCGGGGCAATTCGACGACGGGCGACGAGCTCGAGCCGCCCTCGAACCTCGGCGATGGCAAGCCCGATAAGACCACTGACGTGAGTATGATGATTTCGCGCGTTTGCAAGAGAGAGAGAGAGAGACTCTATAGCTCGCTTCATTTCCTTTTCATGCATGTTTACACTCTCTTCCTCGAGCTGATATACATACGAAACGACAGCTTTTCTTGTGCTTCAAAATTCGCTTTTGACTAATAAATTCAACTATTATTTATCATCCGAAATTTGATGATCCCTCTCGGACTGTTTTCGATATCGTTTGATAATACCGCATTTAAAATATTGTCCCATCACATATTGAATTACCGTTATTGAATGAATATCTAGTTAGCTTAGGCAAATACAGCTTTACAATTATATCAATTTGTGTACATAACAGAATATAGTTAATAATAATAATAGCTTGTTTTGGTCGCCACAATGTAAATAACATTAATTTGTAAAATGATGCCAATGAAGACGGTAAAATTCATAACTAAAAATCCGAAAAAGTTTGAGTCATTATAGCTAACAGGTGCCTTGGAAATTGAAAACTTGGAATGTTCCTTGGCATTGCTTGCAGCGACGAAAAGTCCGGAGAGAAACCCGGCAGCGCGTCTTTTTATGCGACTACACGAGAGCGGCAAGGAAACACAATATTGATTCCACATACAGCACGCGAATCCCGCAGGCGCGCGCGACTCCCGGATGGTAATTCAAGTGTGCACTAGCTACAACGGCATGTGCGCCCGCAGAGACTATACCCAAGCAGCTTTCCGCATGCTGCTAATCCCCCCTTTGAGCGGCGGAGGCAGTAGCGCGTTACATCTCCTCTACAGCCATTAAGTTGTGCCCTTTGTTTTCGTGCCTGCCGCAGAAACCCAACGAGAAGGATGAGACTGGTGGTGGGGGCGCAGGCGGCGCCCTGAGGAACAACTCGGCTGTCTCTCTCGTAATCGGCTTCGGCATCGTCTTCCTCCTAATTAACGCGACGGCTCTGGTCTACCTCTACCACAAGCGCCAGCGGATGCGCAAGAAGGCCGCGAACGCGGGCAACCTGCTGGGGCCGCGCGCCGCGAATCTTTCCGGCGGCGGGGCCACCGGCGCCACGCCGGACGCCACGGCCACGATGCACAAGAGGCCCAAGACTGCCAAGGCCGAGCAGCACCGGGAGCTGGGTTACTGCAACAGCGCCAGCAAGCCCGACATACGCGACTTGATCAAGAACGACAAGGCCTACGACAATAACTCCAACTTCGGCAGGAGGTCGCGCGACGACTCCTCCTCGACCATCGACACTAGGATCAAGGTCCGGGAGTGGATTCAGCAGGAAATCGTGCACAGGTATGGCTTCCTTTCTCGAACTTTAATGCATGCTTGTGGAATAATCGTCGCTCTTTCAAACACGCACTCACCAAAACTTTACCTGGAACAGCATGCAGGCAGAACAAATATAATTAAGTAATTGGGCACAAGGTAAACTAGCCAATATACAAAATGTTTGCAATGATTTTCGTCCCGCAAAAAATAAGAAACTCTTTGGAATAGTCTTGTGAGTTGCTGTCAAACTTTCGATAAATATATATTAACGTAATAAGCCCAAAGTTATTCTATTACTGAAACATGATCTATAATTAAAAAACGGGTTAATTAATCGAGACTGTCGTAAGTCGCAAGAGTCGTTACGAAATAATTTATTTTGGTCAAGAGTAATGCAGTAATGTCGTCACATTGTTCATCCGCTATTAAATGCTCATCCAGATTAGAAATTAAAATGATCGAACATTCGAGTGGTAATCGGGATTATCTCTATACTCTAACGTATTTGCCGTGACATCCTAAGCGGTGTGCACTCTACAATATTCAGAGGATAAAAAGCCGAGTGCAAGGAAAAACAGAAAGACCATTAACCTGTCGATGCACATCTCCGGAAAATTCTCTAAAGCCTGCAAGAAAGCTAAAACCCGTACTTATGACTCTGATAAACAAAAAGTACTTATTATGTCTCAAGCTTAATACGAGCGAGGCGAGGGAAGGGGGGGAAAGGGCGCAAAAAATACACCGAAATATCCCATCGGGCGCGGCAAAAGGAAAGCGTCAAGCTCGCGAGAAAGATAAGAGATAAAAATACGAGAAACCCCAAGACGAAGAGTAGCCGAGACGAAAAAATCCATTAGCCAGGTTTCTCACGACTCGCTCGAGAAAGTGTGAGAGAGCTGCAGGGGCGAGGGGGAGGGAAGACGAAGACGGGGAAGATGGCGGAGAAACAGGACCAGCGGGAGGAGCAGTTCGCGAATAGAGCGAGAAAGACAGAGAGGGAGAGAGACGTGTATGTGTCTTTTCCGGCTTTGCCTAATTGGACGAGCGAGCGGGCCGTGGAGCAGCAGCGGAGGAGGAGGCGAGGGCTCGATTCGAGGGCACTTGTCCAGCTCGCCAGCGCGACTTTACCGTCTTCGCAGAGGCAGCGGCAGTAGCAGCAGCGGCGGCAGTAGTTTCGAGTCGAGTGGAGAGGAGGAGAGAAGCCGGTCCAATTACAGGCTCCTTTAAAAAGAGACGCTGCTGTATACTGCTAGCTCCGCTTTAATGCCGCCACCGACACACAATGCAAAGTAAGCCGCTCCGAGCTGTCGAGACTCGCCTCCTCCCGGGCTCGCGCGTATGAGCGAATTTTTTCCTACGGGTAGGCTGCGGACGGGGCTAGAGCTAGTATCGGGATTTGCCGGGAACTCGGGACTTTTCGAGGATTCCGAGCAGATGGATATAAGAATGTGCACGTCGGTAAGGCAGGCTTTACGCTCACGGGATTCGGAATTTAATGGGCTTGTTGAACATATCAACTTTCAGCTATCTTTCCTATAGCATCTCCTCGCCGGAGCTTTAAATGGGACATCCGAGCTTTGCTCCTTTGTGACTGAAATTCTTTTCTTATTTCTTACGTCCTTCATGTACGTAAATATAGTTTTAAAAGTTAACTGCATGGTCAACACTAATTACGTTGGATATAATTAATCTTTGCCTACAATTAAATTAAATTAAATTTCAATTCCACAAACTCTCTCTTCAAATTTCTATATTTTCCTTACAAACATTTTTCAAAGTTTACAAAAATTATGGAGCATAAAACTTTGTAAACAGTCTTTTTATACCGTCTTACGTTTTTTCCGTCTCTATATAGCGTTGAGCAAAATGTGCAAAAAAAAGCACATTCCTTAATTAATTGAATGCTTTGAACTACGGGAAAAAAATGCTTAAGCAAGGCAAATTACGGTACTCTCCAACGTGTGCCAATAAAGAAGAAAGAATCCACTTTTCCGGGCCGTCTAGTTTGAAGAAATAAAATTTACATGAGAGACGTGCTCCCGAACGAATTTGCTCGCCTCTTCCTCCCTCTCTCCAATTGAAAGGGTAGAAAAAAAGTTTGAGAGAATTGGCCAGGTGCAGGAAGGGTGTATATACCGATACATATCGCGGGCCCACCGCCATATTTCCGCGGCGGAGATATCGGCTAGCTCCCAGCCTCCCTCCCTCCCCTCTCTTCTCCCCAATGTTTACGGCCTCGGTTCGCCGAATATATCGCCTCGACGACTCCACGCCAACGTTGCCACTCTCCTTCTCTCTCTCTCTCTCTCTCTCTCTCGCCCTCTTTTCTCTTCTCGCGCGCAGTGCCTGCCGCAAAATTATTATTCGCAGCGCCGCGCCGCTGTCTCGTGCTCCATCGGCTTTAGATCAAATTTCGATATTTTTTTACCGCTCAGAGACATTAAACGCGTGCTTTTCAAGGTGGCTGAATTTTTTTACTAGCAACGGTGTATAGGTATTTTTCGATAATGAAGCCTCCGCGTTTTTATACAAAACTGATACGTTTTTCGTTACCTGCGGTTTCGCCTACCTCCGGCACGACCATATATTAAGTTATTGCCGTGGATTAAATAAACATACTAAATTTGAACATCGAATAAATACTACCTTAAAATTGAAAACTGCATTGTGGAAATATTTTACTTTTACACAAATATTGAATGAAGAAGAATATTTGAAACGTTGTTTTGGGCTATATGAAAAATCCATTTATTCAATTAATTTATATTTTTTAATACTATTTATTTTGTGCAGGAAATTCGCCGAACGATATACCGAGTCATAACTAAACAATTTCACCACATTATAAACACATATTTTTTAATAAATAAATGGTCATTTGTGCCTTTAGTTAAAAGTATTAACATTCATTCTAAAAAGAAATATAAAAATGTATCATTATAAATTTCGAGTACGGTACAGTAGTAGAAGATGATTTGGAAAATTTTAAAATCAAAACAGCAGAGGGAACAAAATACGCGAGCCCCAGCTGGACGGCCCAAGTCGAGGCAAAGCATTACAATAACACGTAATAAATAATCGAATTTAGAAAATCTCTCGTAACCAAGTACAGCACTCTTCAAATTTGATTACACCTATATGCTTTTATCAAAACTCTGATGGACCTACTTAATAATAGGTCCGATTTACGGAGTGACGATGTGAATGAGTAACTGGTACCGGCTCCGAGAAAACACGCCCAAAAAGGAATTGTGAAAGTATGCAAACGTGCGCATGAAAGATTTCGACCGCTGCATCATGGGGAGACTATCCTTCAATTGATCAGACACTTGAGATGCGTAAGAAAAATTGCTCATGGTGAAATGAGTGATCCTTCTCGTACTGCACCAACCTCTTCTTATGAGACCGACAACGAAAAGGTTTTTCACATTTTTAGCAAAGAGGTTAATCCGCATTTCCCTATAAAAAAAGAAAGCAAAAAGGGCACTTTTTTCGAAAGCTTTGCCGAGGACGAAGCTCTAACCGATCGTGGAAAGGAATCGCTGAGATGAAGCTCTGACTGACCACAGCCAAGTCGGACTTGTACTACACACATAGACCAGCCCGACTCTTGCTTCGCTAGCAGCTGTTCTACACGAAGTGAACTCTATCTCCTTCTGTGGCGTCCTTACACTCGCATACATCACACGATAGAGGGGCGTGCTAAATTCTGCTACAATCTACGCAAGACGCCAACCACCACCTGATGCTACGAGGAAGCCGAACCACCGATCTTGTTTAGCGAGCGGGATGCGACGCCCATGGTTCATGTAATGCTTGTGTATGTACTTTGGTTTATCCACCGACGGCCTATTTGGCCTTGTAAGTGAGCCTTTTCCCATAGTCGTTAAGAGGGAGAACTGAAAGTTTTTTCAAGTTGATTTCAGCATCAGTGTCAGAACATGTTTTATTAAGTATTTATTTTCCATTTGTATGCAATGATCACCCATCCAAGTGCTAAACACATCCAACGGTGCTTCATTTCAGTTATTAACCGAGGTGCTGCCCTGCCAAAGTCCCGTTTTCTTCGTTAGAATGAAAGCACGCGTGAGCTTGCCCAGTGGCTGTTTATACACTTCACTTCTAAACTAACTATAGGAGAGAGTCAGGGGTCTGGATCATGGATTCGGCTAAAACTTTGGGATGGGTTTTTGGATATAGAAATATGAAGAAAGCTGCAATATTAGACACTAACGCTAAAAAAAATAACGTTTTGGGCACTTTTAGCATTATTTTGAAAAAATCTATTAAATAAGCCTCTTCTTAAAACAGTAACCAATTACTCTGGTAAGCTATTCGAAAAGAGAAAATGAAACTAGAGAAAACGAGCTTTCATTTGCTTTTTTAAGGATTGAAAAATTTCGATTCCTTCCAAAGTTATGAACGTTTAAAAAAAAATTGAGTATCAAAAGTGTGTCAAAATATGCAGGCACTCGAACAGTGAATTTTGGGGAATAAACAGTGCATTTTTGGTACTCAATTTTAAACGTTCGTAACTTTGGAAGGAATCGGCATTTTTTAATACTTAAAAAAGCAAATGAAAATTCATTTTCTCTTTTTGAAATAGCTTTTCAGACTTTGCTAGAGTAATTGGTTACTGTTTTAAGAAGAGGTTTATTAAAAAGATTTTTTTCAAAATAATGCTAAAAGTGCTAACATGCTAATAATGCTAAAAGTGCCCAAAATTTTATTTTTTTCAGCGTTAGGATCTAATATTGCAGCTTTCTTAATATTTCTATATTCAAAAACCTATCCCGAAGTTTTAACCAAATCCGTGTTCCGGATCCCTGACCCCTATACCTAGTAAGTAAAATAAGTGTTTTAGTAGTAATTATTACAATAAAACACTAATTCGTTAATACAACAATTATATCTTTTATTTTCTTTTTCACGTTTGTGATGTGCGCAGCAATCAAGACAAGTAGACATTATTTAAATATAAACAATGGCTGCTCTTTCTAAAGCAGTAAACAATCAGTCTAGGCTTTATTAAACAATGGAAGTCATATACGTTTCCATGATACTTAAATATTAATAATCTACGCTTTTTTGTGTACGCAAGCGATCCTGTACAGGTGCAATGATCTGACGAAATTATATGGAAGTGAATGACTGTGCTGTATTTAATCGATTCGTCGGCTCGCTAGCCCATCAAATGTTTTTCCGACAAACCCGCTTCGTTATTGAACGCGTTGCATTGAGGAAATACAAAAAAGGGACTTTGTAGAGCAATGTGATCGAATACAAATTAATACCCACGAGAATTAAATCCATCATTCAATTATATATCTATACAAAGAACATTCTTTATATAATATTGTTTCATTACGCAATATTTGGTATTCGTAATAATTCATCATATATGATCTGGAATATCTATGAATACTAAATATTATTTATATGTGTTTCTCTTACAAAAACTTTTACTATTAGTATTATTATCATTTATAAAATTTTGGATGCCTTAACTAATTCCCATTGTGTTTTTAGAGGCTGCAAGTTTACCTAATATTATATAAACATTTAATTATATGCTTTTGTAAATGAAAATATATTACGAGAAATGCAATCATTCTACTTGTCAAAACAAAACAGTTTATACCTGCATGGATATACGTGTTTACTATACTATTGTTTAACATTTGTCTGTTTATATCTATTGTGGATAAAGGAACGGAAAAAAAGAAATTGTTGACGTTCTGCTACAAGTCCTATTCGCGTAACCTTTGATGAAAACAGATCCAGCCCCATTGGGATAAATGAAGCTCTGATTGAAAGTATAAATTTTTCCGTAGTTTAATATTATTTCTTACATTCGCTTTCCGCGAGTTTGACTTGATGCAAAACTGTTTCTATAATGCCTTTGCAATAACAATAAGAGATAGATTGCTACTAAAAAGCTTTTATCAAAGATGCGTGACTGTCTAAACTTGCAACTTACTCATGTTGCTTGCTTTTACTTTTCATTTCTATTCTATTTCTCTATTTCTCCCTCTTGCCCGTATTCGTCTCTCGCGTGTATAACCATAAAAGCGCAAGTCTGTGCTGCGAAGGAGAATGGCAGAGCACGGAAGACAAAGCGAAAAAGGGTGAGAAGGAAACGGAGCGAGAAAGTAGGAGAAGGCAAAGGGAGAATAACATAGACATGCGAGACGCTCCCTCCATTGTTGATCTTCGTTTTCTTTCCACGGCCTTTCTCTTCTCCTCCTATCTCTTCCTCCTTCTCTTGCTTTGAGCCTTTCGGGTGTAGCGGGGCGAGATATTATACGCGCCCGCTCACTCGCTCGCCGAGGGCTTTAAGAGCCGCTTCCGGTTTCGTGCGCCGTTAACAGCCCATTGGAATACGTGCTCACAGCCCGCGAGCCACTTACCCCGCGCCCCGATCCTACTTACGACAATGCGCGAACAGCTCAATAACAAATAATAACATCGACGGTGGCCCAGTAAGAACAGAGAAAGAGCTATTGACGAGCAAGCTGATTTTTTGATTTTTCCCTCAAGTTCGCAGCGCGTGCAGTTTGACTTTTCGCTTTTCATGAATATTTGCGCAGTGGAGCTTACAGTGAAGAACCGAGCGCTTAAATTTGCGGTGGAACTAAATAAGTTTTCCTGGAAATAATCCATTTATTTCGCGCTCATCTCCCATGTGCGTCTTTGGCAAACTTTGGCAAAGCTTCTCGCATGTATAATTTCGAAATGTGTGTTATTGCAATTAAAATGCAATTATATGAAATCTCGACTGAAATACTTCAAAAGTTACAAGATAAAATGGTCATTACTGGGACAACGTAAAAAAGTCGCGCTATACCGGGACAGTAATAAATATTATTATAAATCTAACACATATGAACTTAAATCATAAAAGTAAAAATCCTTCCATCATTTTTAAGATCTAATATATTCAATTACATAATTTGTTTTAATTGAAAAAGTTATGAATTTAAAAGAAAAAATAATACCCAGTGCTCCTTGAAAACGGTGTATCTAATATAGAACCTTAACCTGACCCAGTATCGGCAGTTTGTCCCCCATTGGAATTAAGTTCGATTATCCATAAGATTAACATTGTCCCAGTATTGGGCTTCTCTTTGCCCACTTTAGGATGTATTTAAAATTCATCGAAATTTCTTCGGCATTTTCTTTGGAAACCTGCTAACTCGGCGATTGCATCAACACCCTAACAATCCAGCAAAGACTGCGAAAATCTATTAACCCATAGGATGGTTTCATGAGAATTTCAAAAACCATATTAATCGGCAAAGGTTTCAAATAACCTTTAACATTATTTTCGTTTTTCCCATATTTTTCATTATGGTTGTTACTGACT
>UXGD01003869.1:0-18945 GCA_900474315.1 Torymus auratus
GGCACGAATAGGCGTGACAGCGAACTTAGGTATCGTGCTATAAAATAGTATACGATACTTATGACTCAAGTGGCCCATAATGAGCCACTTAAGTCACACGTATCGTAATGTACTATTGTTTGTAATGCATTGACTATCTACATCATTTGAAATAAATAAATCACATTACAACTATAGTATTTTCATATTTTAGATAACCGCTTCGTTCAGTACTACTTTGACTATAGGGAGTAACGCACGAATTGCCTTAATTCTGTATCTCCATATTTGAAGAAAAAAAAAATTAAACATAGGTACTGTCGAAATCGATTGAAATTTCGATTTATAATAATAACAGCTCCAACTTCATCTTTTATATTTCATTTTATAAAAATAATTTATAAGCTTACCTTCTTCGTAACTGGTCTAAGAATGCATTTGTAAGAATAAAAATGATCCTTTCCAAATAAGCTACTTGAGGAATTGTATGTTAAATAGAATGAGTCGGGCGTGGTAAGATGCATATAAGCAACTGCATTGACCTGCAAACAATAGTATCAAATTTTTCTCTACTATTATATACTTTTACAGAGTGTTATAATAAACTCCAACGCCGGACGCCCTGAAGAATGGATAAATTATACTTGTTTTTTTAATTTGTATTTGTACAAGATTGGAAAATAATAGTAGAACAAATGTCGAATTAATAACGAATCTCTTATATTTAGATATTGTCGATTTGTATATAAAAATTTTGTACATAAATATTACATAATAATTAAATATAAAATAAATATATCTTTGTATTAAAATTGTACGAAAGCAAAATTTTGTAAAAATATCTGCTCTTATAAGTATACTTAAAAACTCAATTTCAAACATTTCCGATCTCCAAGAACTATACGAAATCTATCATCAAATCAACCAATCATCCCACTCCCCGAAAGCTCAAGAAATCAAACACCCACCCCGAAACCCGCGAGCCCGCAGTAATTAAATTTATGGGGGTGAGGCGACATCTCGACGATAACCTGCGTAGGCTCGGACCGGCGAAGGCCGATAATACACGACAGCAGTCAGCACGAGGATAATAAAACGCGCGCGCACGCCGCACGCAGGATGAATGCAGTAGCGCGCGTGCGTACTTACCGTTCGTGGTAATAATCGAGGCCGGCGACATCTCAGGCGATTCTATACATGCTAGGTACACCTGAAAAGACACAACACTTCGTTAAAATTGTGAATGCCGTTTTTCTGAGAAACCGTGAGTCTTAAGCGTTTTACCGGTCGCGGTAATAATGGACGCGGGACGGGTAGTGCGAATGTATATTGATTTTTTGTTTGTTTGTTGTTTAAAAGTTTTTGAACGTTTGTTTGATGACAATAGGTTATTGATTTGTAGGCGTTTTGGAATAATGCTGTTTTTTTTTATTAATTTGCCAATTGCTTTTTGCGTATAGATTCGGCTCAGGAAGTTAGATAACGAATAATCAAAGTAATGTTATCATAATATTGTGAAATTTCATAAATATTGATAAGTCATAAGATGTTGCATAAACTTTTAAATAACGAATTGAAATATTATTTTCGCCAAAAAAATGTGAACGAGAATACCAAATAAGTTTTTGCCGGTGTATACATGTGTGTTTTATAATGTATTAATGTCTTATATATATAGTAAAGCGCGTATGCATAATTTCTAACCTTCAACAATATTGAATTCACAACAACCGATTCGACACAGTAACTTTTAATACTTTTTGGACTATTGAAGATTTCTTTTGAAGCAAATTAAATTAAACGTTGAATATATTTACATACAAATAAACGATTGATGCATAAGATAAACAATACTTACGAGACTTGGTGAAATGATTATAGCAGTTTCATTATCAGCGAACTCTCCTAATTGCTCGTAATTATTCGTCTCCCACATGACAAAATAAAGCTAAAATCCTTTTATTTTTTATACTACGGCGACCAAATTAAATCCATAACGTGTGTGCTGTATTCTGTATATCAATTACAAAACAGTTCGTTCACCATGTATAAACTCCGCGGTGCGTGCACGAACAAAAAAGGTAAAAAAAAGTTGTAGGTTATGACAAGCCGAAACTGACTTCCTCGTCAGCTTTCTCCCATATCTCAGCGAAATCCATTGACGCCTTTTTCAACCAACAAAATCTTTCCATCTAAAAAGCGCAACTCACAGCCTCACAATGCACCACCGCGTAAACAATCGCAAAATGCTAACTCTACTTTGTGTATAAAAAACCAACGTAAGGGGAGAGAAATCTCTGCGCACACAAAACCCAAAGACGATCGTCCACTGTAGTGGCGCGTAAAGTATTCGAAACCGAGCGCATGCGCAATTCTATCATTTCCGAAAAACGCAGACGGCGCAGCTGTGCCTGCAGACAGCTCTCCGCGCAAACGGAGACGTCGAATGGGATTCTCGTCGTCTCTCGCTGCAGGTTGAGGACGACTCTTCGTGGAAAAATATGGCCTTCGCCCTGAAGAACGTCTTCACGGCGATCAAGTCGCTCGCCCGGGCGAGTCCCCATCAGCCCCAGCGTGAGTAGCTGTAGGAAAGGGTTGATGAAGGGTGCGATCGGTGTTGTTTATTATGTAACTTGGGCAATGGTGTGTGTGTTTCCAGGTTATGTTTCTGCCTGCGCTGTTTTAAGGAATTCCGCGGACAAGGGCGAGCCACACAAGGACACCCGACGTGAGTTGAAGTTTTAACACTTTTCTTGGTCTATAAGTGTTTAATTTGTTTGGATGATAAGTTGTAGGTGGTCTCAGTATCATACAAGTATGTGATACTTGTGTTAACTTACCTATAGGTGTCAACATCAAAAAATGTTTGTTTTTGTTTATTTTTTGTGTACAATTCTTAGAAATTTAAATCAGAGTATTTATTATCAGTACAGCTTTAAAATGAATCTTACATTTTTTTTTATATAAGTTTTTTGTTGGTATAATTTGATATACAAACATCTGATGTTTTGATTGTATAAGAAAGTTGAGGGATGAGGAGATTTAAATAAAGACAATGTTCTTTAATTCTCCAATGCAATTGAATCATCACAAAGACTAGATCTTTTCTAATTGATATCAAAATTGTTTATTTGAATTAATATTATTTAAACTATTTTGGAAAAGTCAATCTTAATTATTTTATATATTTGAAGTGTGTATAGTATGAATTTTAAGAAATTTATTTTATAAGAAATTAATTCTTTTACAGCAACTGTTCGCCAAATTGATCAAAACAAAGTCAGCCAATTAAAAGATTTTGGAGCGTACGTAGCTGAATGCTTACCAAAGTATGTGGAAAAGGTCCAAATAGCAGCTGGTGATGAATTGGAAGTACTCATCAATCCTGAAGGTGTAATACCAACAATCAGCTTTTTGAAAGGCCATCAAAATGCACAATTCACAAATCTATCAGATTTGACAGCTGTTGATGTTCCCAGCAGACAATACAGATTTGAAGTACAGTAACATTATCTTATTTTTTACAAACTATAATGTTCAGTTCTGACAGATTTTAATTCATGTAAAATATTATTTACAGGTGGTCTACCAGCTTCTTTCTATTCGTTTTGCCACTCGTATTCGTGTCAAAACTTATACAGATGAACTTACACCAATTGACTCAATTGTCAGTATCCATGCTGCTGCTGATTGGTATGAACGTGAAGTTTGGGACATGTTTGGAATTTACTTTTCGGGTCATCCAGATTTGAGGAGAATTCTTACTGATTATGGATTTGAGGGTCATCCTATGAGGAAAGACTTCCCGCTTACTGGATATGTTGAGGTAACAACTTAGTCTTTCCATATATAATATGAGAATTTCAATATTCTAATCCTTATATTATTTAAAAAAATGTTAGCGTAATTAAAAAATAAGTTAATAATTCATAAAATTATAATTATTTTTGAGATTAGAAAATGGTATAATCATGTTAACAAATTTTTTTTCACCATATCCTGGCCGAAAGTGCCACTTTCCCGCCCGGCTTAAAAACGCGAATGTGGAATTTGCGGCCCGGGGATGGTAAAAAATAGTAAGTATACGCTCCATGGAAGTAAAATTGGTCAGCCCACATCTCGTGTTTGCCACCCTCGTGTTACACGAGATATGGACTGTCCAAGTTTTTTCCTTCTCAGGTGCGTAATAGGTATACTATTTTATTTAAATCAAAGCAGAAAGTGCATTTGCTCTTATATTGTCTTAAAACAATTTTGCATTTTACATACAATTCTTTTTAATTTTTACTTTGGCTAATAATTTTTGTTATTCATGTTCCTCTAAATAACTATAAAGAAAAAATTAATTAAATTAACTTCGAAAAACTTATTGAAAACCAAATTAAAAAAAAATAACGAAAAATTCGTTAGAGAAATGTGTAGTGACTCTGATATTATATCCCTTTAAACATTTATATTTTACGAAATATAACTCATTCTAAAGCAAAATATTCAAAACTGTAAATGTTTGATTAAAACTTGGCTTCATTACTAACAGGTATACTTATCAATTAAGGTGAAAATATTAATTATAAAATGTTTGATTTACAGGTCAGGTATGATGATGAGAAAAAACGAGTTGTCGCTGAACCTCTTGAATTGACTCAGGAATACAGGAAATTTGAATTATCAGCACCTTGGGAACAGTTCCCTAATTTCAGAGATGCTCCACCCCAAACACAAGGATTACCACCAAAGAAGTAAATCTTCTCAATTAGATTATTAAAAATTACAAAATAGTTAAAAATATCATCTTTATGATTTTAAAATTATTTTGAATGAATAGAAAACTATAAATTGTTAATCATTTACATAAGTAAATAAAAAAAATTTGTTCTATACATTTCTAAATGATATTAATAACTTCAATCTTTTAATTGAATCCATTTCAACGCATATTAAATATTATTTATTGTAAATATTAAAAGAATTTTGTATTAAACATTAAAATGAAAATTCATAATATAGTAGATACTTTTGTATTCCTAAGTCACTTATTTTTCAATTTCTTTACTTTTATCAAATAGTTTTGTTTTATAATATTAGGGGAGTGACGGAGTCTATCTGAAATTACATACTTATTGACATTCTTGTATGATGATTTTTAAAAATGTAAAAATGAATTTTATTAATGTAAAATTTGATATAGGAATCTGCAATTGGCTCCGACATTCCCTGAAGCTTTTAGATTTAAAATGCAAGGATCAGAGTAGGTTTTTGTAAATAATATACAAATAAAAATAGGTTTTTCAGTTTTTATTTCCAAAGGTGTAAACAATCTGAAATAAAATAAAAAAAAACTTATGTTACTTTTACCTAAATTGTAGAATGCAAGCTTACAATTCTACTGCATTTATTTCTTTAACATTTCTTAAAATTATAAAACATGATTTTAATAATGTTTTTAGAAAAAAAGACAATAGAATTAAAAAACTGTAAAGTGATTTGTTATTGGGGTTTACTCCCCAATGGCTATTATGCCCGTTGGACCAATAGAGGATTGGAACCAATCAGGTGGATGGGATGCCAACCCCTACCAAGAGTCCAAAGCTCTCACTTTCAATTGTTTTGAGAATAAAAGCTGAATTTTTTTAATACTACAATTTCTATTATTTATGTAAGAAGATAAAAAGAAATTAAAATATACTCTTAGATCTTTAAATCATACTGAAATAATATATGGAGACAACAAATAGTATTTCAATTTCACCCATACTCATCTAATATGAATAAAAAATTCACACTTAAAACAATCCAGTCTCCTTAAAAGGCTTGTATTCACAAAAGCAACAATGAAACTTATAAACAATTAAAAGGGTGAGCAAAGGACCCTATACCCACCATTTACTCTTCTGGCACTTCGAAGTCACCGCTGGTGATCTCTTCGATGATGTCGTGTGGTGGCCTACTCTCAACGGTACAACCAACCGACTGGCACGTGCCAAGGATTTCCTTGATGGTACCACTCAGCTCCCGCGACATGGAACGCGGCCTCATCTGGCGCGCAATGCTGACGATCTCGTCGAAGGACAGATTACCACTGTGCTTAACATTCTTGACCTTCTTGCGGTCCCTTGGTGGTTCCTTCAGGGCCTTGATGACCAGAGAGGCGGCCGAGGGCACGACGGAGATCGTAGCCTGCCTGTTCTGAATCGTCAGCTGGACAGTGATCTTCAGACCCTTCCAGTCACTGGTGGCCTTAGCAATGTCATCACCAACCTTCTTGGGGGACTGTGAGGAAAATGCAATAAGACAGTTAGATTTTGGAGCTTGCAAGTATGTTTGTCAAGTTAGGTTAATGTGACACATGGATGGCGGGGAGCTTGAGTACTGGTGTTATAGGTTATGTTTGGGAAAACAAAATTGACATAAAAATTGCATATTTTAGGTACTTACCAGACCAAGAGGACCGATTTTGGGGGCAAGGGAGGAAGTAGCACCTACTTCACCTCCGACGCACCTCAGGTACACTGAAAAAAACAAAGAAACAGCACTTAGTACACGTGACACTAAAAAGCACTCGCACCAATTAACCGAAGGAGATGAACGAAAAATACCTTTCTTAACTTCAGTGGGGTCGAATTTAGGAGGCATTTTGGCAGTTTATTTGCTTAACTATCACGGAAAACCGCTGATGTCTCCCGATATGACTCAGGTAACGTCCACTCGTGTTGAGTAGCGTTTTCGGAAAGGCCGTCCGCCGGAAAAGTAAAAAGCTGTATGAGCGCCGTCTCGCGATGATTATTGTAAGATGCGGGTCGGATTAGGTTGGTATAAAAAAGTGACGGTAAAAAACACGTGAATGGCTAAGTACTTGGCACTGATTGTTCTTCATTTATATTGTTGAGAAACAAAAATGTTTTTTATGATAAACATAGTTTTTGTAAGAAAAATTATTATCTTTTAAATTTGTGATATCATTGCTGATGGTATACTTATTGTTTTAAATAATACACAGTTATCGCTTATCAGCTGTGTATTGTGACGTTTGATGACAAAATTAAAGACTGTCATTATTTCATTTATTTTTAAAAGTTTTAATCATTTTATCAAATAAAATATATCAGTATCATTACGTAAGCAGATTAAAGTGCATATGTATTACGAAATTTGCAAACAAAAAAGATAAAGTTGTATGTTTTTTATTATTAGAGATTTTCCAAAGCATCTTCAAAATTGATAAAGTATCAGATTTGACGGTATTTGACCGCGTATAAATCACGGCGAACGAGGCTACAGAAAAATACCGTTCAAAAAAAGCGTGAGAGGGAGAAAGCCCGAAGATATAGGAACGTATAAATTTTGCCGGCCACGTAGGCACGCATAGCTTGCGTCACGGCACGCCACCGCTGTTCTGCTGATGCGGCGTTTTTCCATTTCATTATTATTCCACACGAATCCTTTTTGCGCGATGACGCGAAGAAAACAATTCGCTAACAAAATTATGTACCTTTATAAAAACACTTTATTTATTATGAAAGAATAGATTTCTATTACAAATTTTTATAATATTCATAGACAACAAAATATTAATCAACTTTCACTCAGCACTCAAATATTTACATATAGATAAATGGAAAATCTATATAAATGAAAAACGGATTAACTAAAGATGTTAAGAACTGCCTGTTAGGTGTAAGTTCAAAATGGAATGTATTAGGTGCAAAGCCACTAGAGTTTTTTAAATCTTTTATTTTTCAACACCTCAACTTGATTATCTGCACAAGGAAGGTTTTGTGTGATACACTTTTTGGACCTTGGCACAAATCATACATCCCTCAGCTTAATTATTGTGTAATATTATCACAATGGCAGATATTTTAAGAGTATTTATAAAAAAGTTTATTTATTAATTATAAACTCCACAAACATTGTACTTCATATTTTTTTTTTAATAGTAATTCATTATATTACCTAGGTGAAAAAAGTTTGTTCACGCGCAATGATGCATGATCCAGTAAAAAAAAAACACTGCATCACACTTTTGTGGGTGGCAAAGGTTTCATGTTGCGCTTGAGTAAAAATGTCGTAATTTTTTCTTTTATTACAAAAAACGTAGAGTACGTCCTATTATTTTCTCCTCGCAGCATTAAATTAACCACATCATAAATAATTACAATTAAATTCAGTCATCGGAGCCAGCTGATCTCTTTGCTTTCCTTTGCCTTGGGCTTTGCTTGGGTGTCCTTGGGGATTTGTCTGCAAAATAATTTTGGCAAATCAGTAACTTTGTTTTTAGACAACATAATTTTATTTTCTATGCAATGTATTCTTACTGAGCAGGTTCAGAGTTTCCTTGGGGATCCATTCGTAATCAACATTGTTAGGATTCGACGTTCCAACTTCAACTGGTGCCTTACGAGTCGAAGAACGCGATTTCCTTCCAAATGAAGACAAAAGCTGTTGTCCTCCAACAAGAGTTAAGATAATGCAAGCAGCCAAGAATATGTACAAGAAGACAGTTTCACCATCAAGACCTTCATCAAGTTCAACAATTTGCACAGTTTCATTGAAAACAGCCTCGTTGAAAGAGAAACCAGCCTATAAAAGAAATGTAAAATCTCAATTAGAACAAGTGAACACTTGGTAGGAAAATTGCTAATTGACTTAAGAATTATATTAAAAAATAAAATAACTTTATATAAAGCTATTCATTAATTTCTATATCAATTCTAGTTCATATTTGAGTAAGTACTCACAGCATCCCTGTAGTTCAAGTTGATGTTGAGTCCAAAAGGCCTTCCAGCGAACGACTCAGAAGGAACAAATGAGTAAGCCAATGTAGCTTCGTGATTAGGCTTGACAACCTTGTTGTAAGCAATTGTTGAGAAGTTCTGGATGTAGAAGGTGAAGTCCATTGGGTAACGGAAAGAGGTGTTGATGGTTTCCACAATAAAGTCAATCTCACCCTTGTTAGCAAAGCCAATCAAAAATTCAACAGGCTTTCCAGCAGGCAACTCTAAGATAATAACATAGATAGATACAATTTATAAAATTCTAAAATTGTATTTTGAAATGAATAAGTTATATCAAAAGTAAATATGTTACCAAGAGTAGACAGCGGGTTGTGGATTGGTTCCGTAAAGAGTATCGTTGTATCCGCATCTTTAGAGGCAGTTGTAGCAGTTTCATCTTCAGGTTCTTCTTCCGGAACAATGCTACTTTCCTCTCCTTCGACATCAACGATGTCATCATTGTCATCTTCCTGAGCATATGCAACCGGTCCAGATCCTAAAAATGAAAGTATTTAATTAGCATTTTATCTCCTTATGTAATTACTTTATATTACTTTCACAAATTAAATTACTAAATCATTATTAAAATATTACTAATTGAAAAAAAAAAAAAAGAATGCTTTGGAGCATAGTAGAATCACAAGTGTTTATTTTTCACTAGCATACTTTAATCCAGTTCACCATTGTCTCCCTGATTCAGCTGTAATTTTAGCTAAAAATAAAGAAAATCGCCGACCATCTGTGACCCGTGAAAGCTCGAAGAAACACGACTGCTCCAAAATTAAAGGGAAGCACTTTCTACCTCCCTTTTCAAAAGCCCCCCCTTTTTCACTGATATTTACATTTTTTAACGTTTTTCCAGCACCCATCTTGAATCTCTTATCTCGACGAGGCTCGCAAATAAAAAAAATCCACGTCCCCAATGAAATTTCATACAACAAATCCACGACAAAATACTTCAGCAACGCTCACGTGTCAACTTTCTAACCCTCATCATTCACACAAAAATCCCGAAAAATCACACTTCTCCTTATCTACCCTCGAAAATCCACTCGCACGGTCTTATCTCGACCGCAAACGCGACCCGCTGGCAGTGCAAAAGCCACCAAACCGCGGAGCATCTGCGTGACATCTGGATGCCAATCTCGACTCACCTGGGCTCGTCATCAGGATAACAGCCGGCAGGGCGATCAGCAGCAGCAGCCACAGGTTCCTCATTTTCGTAGATTTGTTTTCAGTATCCTGTGATTCCGCGAAACAACCCGAGTTTTTTACTCAGGTCGGGGGCTCACCAGCTCCTGGCTCGCGCGGAAAAAAGGAGAAGAGAGAGAGAAGAGAAGAGAGTAAGTGGCGGCAGCCGAAGACGACGGGTATAGCGGTGCTAACTGACGGAGGCCTACTTGCCGCACGCTGCCAAGTCGCCAAGTGTCCCGGACTAGCGCTATCTCACTCCCACTTGTGCATAGGTGGCGAGTTTCGGAGCAGAGCGAAGGGAACCGCGAGTCAGGCGTTGACTACGTCAGACGTATGTGAAGTTGGTGATAAGTGGCAGGATGCCACTTTGGAGCTGGTGTTGTGCAACTGCAGAAAGTGGAGCAAGTGTGTTTCGGCGGCTAGGGACGTCGCGGTACGGGTCCCGATTGTGGTTTTGTGTCGACGCGCCAGAATTTTAAACGTTAGTAACAATATAAGTATTATTATAAATTGATTAAAAATATTGTTTTCATTTATTTTTTGCCAATGCATTCTTAACAATTAGATTCTTCTTGGATTTAGTTAAATATTTCATTATTTACATCTTCATAATTTATAAAAGATTAGTAATAACAAAATTGTTAGTTTATTCATGTATCATTAACTTATGAAAAACATTTTTTTATATACCTATTTTTCAATAAAAAGACTGACGTAATCGACCCTTACAAGAACTTTCTTTTATCAAATTATAAATATTATATCAATTAAGCAACGTTAAATAAATTAAAAGAGAATCATACAACACGCTTTCTTAAAAAAGACTAATAACATTCTCTACCCAAAAGAAAAAAATAAAGTTCACGAAAGTTTCGATCCTTTCATATCCAATTTCTCGGAATCGTACCGATACTTGACCAAGACGGTCACTTTCGCCGTCTTGAGAAAATGCAAATCGAAGCGAGAGAGATAGACTATCGGTATCTTGCTACGTGGACGATTCTTTTCGGGGTCGGCGCAGGCGCGTTGAGGCGATTCGGATAACGTTTGCACCACGTGCTTCTTTGTGTACGGTCGCCAGATGCATTGGAGGTGGAGATTGTTTGCTATGCGAGTTTCGAACTGGCGTCGAACGCTTTTTAATCTTTTTATGATCTTTGCACTGCGTTAATTCTGCGCATTTCATTCGTAGATGAATTTAGATTTTGTTTTAAATTGATGCTGTTTTCCCATTGGAATTTTATGTTGTATTTATTGATTTTTAATAAATATACTTTTTACTTGATAATATATAATGAAATATATGTTAATTGTATTACTATACTTAATACGTTATTTGAGCGTAATTCAAGTACAAAGGTACCTAATTCTTATATCAATATACTTTTAGAACTCTTTTTCTATACAAATGCATATTTTTAAGGTATTAATTTGTATACTAGTAATTATAAATTTCAAAACCATTTTATCTACAGTTTAATAATTCTATCAGTATTTATTGGTAATACAATGATTGGAAATTTCTGTTTTACCGATCTGAGATAACCGATCGATTGATCATTCTGATCGGTTTTCTACAAACAAGCACATCATTACCAAACATAAATTGGATTGATAAATCTTTAATTTTAATTTAAAATAATTATATATAAAATAATTGTAATAATGGAATGTAATGATACAAAATTTAGGTAATTATTAATATGTTTCTCATCATGCGTTTTCAATACTAACATAATAATATTTTCAAAATCAATAATCAGACACAATAAGCAATATATGTTTTTAAAAAGTCTTTTTATTTTGTACGAATTCAATACAAATAATATCTTACGTAACATCTAGATGCTTACACACTAAACAATGCGCATTTTACGAATAATCGAACGATACATTACATTTTGGTCCTCTGGTGATTTCGACGTTCATCTAAAATGACCTGGATTTTGATTGTGACAAGGATTGAAAAAAAAACTCCTAACAATTAATACATTACCACTATATAAACTAGGCACTTATAACGTACATATATATAAGCTTCGTCGAAACGTCTCGAAGGTTTTAAATACATACAAGTCTTGATTTATTTATTTTATATATATCATCGTTATGCCAATTTCGCACGGTCAGCTTACATATAAATAAGTATCGATTATTATATATTACAGCGAAACCTCCGTTCAGGTATATGTAAAGAAGAATCATCGTTCGTCAAAAGTCGATGTACATCATGTATAAAATATCCGGTGATTCAAAGAAATAACTTGTGCATCCCACATAGGTCCACCCTTAACCGCTGGCCTCCTTTTCATCGAACAATTTAAATTAAAAAATGCGCGCTTCTCCTCCTTCAACTACTATACGTCGACGAAAAAAACTATATCCAGCGGTTAACGGCGAACCGAGTCGAGCGATAAACAGTGAGTGTTATACTCTGCGCGAGAACGACATATAAGCGAGGCATGCATCTCCTCTCACTCTTTTTCTCACATAATAATCAGCTCTAGCGTCAATAATACACGCTAGAACCATCAATTCACATAACCGCAACAAGATACATCTCTCAATTTCTGTAGAGCTGCGGCCGACGCGACTGTTTCTTGCCCATGCTGCTCAAGTCGATGGTCTTGCCGCTGGGCAGTACGAGTTTGTTCTCCTGGTAGTCGACGAAAGTGTTGAGGATGTCCTGGTCTTGTTGTTGCTGGGTCTCTTCGTCGCACTTGATACCTGTCTCGTAGGTGTATTCACGACGGAGACCGTCAGGGTCGACGTAGCCGTACTTGCCGCGAGTGATGCAGTCGATGCCGATCATCTCCTCCTTGAACGAGCCGTCGTCGTTCTCGAAGCCCCAGATTATCGAGCCGTCGGCTGTCTCCTCCCGGTAGCGTCTGATCACCTGTGGAGTCGAAAGAAAGAGATTAAGTTTACTCTGCATTCAAGTTTTTTCCGTGTCAATAATTGATACTCTATTTTTTTTTACTCCGCAAATTTCTCTTTGGAAATTGATGATAAAAATTATTATTTTGTATTTTTATGTCATGAAAATGTCGGCATTATTTAAATATTAATACATTTTCCATTGCACATAAATTAATTATGTTTTCGAAAAAAAGTACATAACGAGACAATGAAACGATAAAATGTATTTAATACTCGTTATAAAATTATAATTTTTATTGCATCCTATTTCGCTAAGTGGTTTTTAAAATCTTACTTAATTCGGCATAAAAATGACAAACCGCAAAATACATTATTCACTTAAGTCTGTTGTAACATTTTGCCGTCCAATATCGATAAGAAAATCATTTTGCATTTTTATTGGATCCGCTCGAATGATCATAGGTTTCGCAAAAAGAATGTGCAGCTCTTTTTAACACCTCTCTTGCAATTTATGTAACTCACGAAAGCGTAAACTTCGTAGTATCATTATATGGTCATCATAATATTGTCCTAAACACGTATTGAAATTACAGTGCAATGCACACACATTTTCCAGCCTGTAACCTCTCCCGTCTCTTATTAAATTTTGACCACAGAGAGAGAGAGATATTATTAACGTTTTCGAAAAATCTCAAAGCCAGTTGAATAACACCAGCGATAAATTACGATCGATATTTCAAGAGGCGAGGAAAATTGCTGCCACATGCAAAATTTAGCATCTCCTTGCGCCTCTCAAATATTGTATAATCACATTTTCTCTACGTCACAAGAAAATCCCTGTGATATAACCCGTAAACGCGTCAAAAACATCTCCGTCTTAACTGTTAATTATATATAAACGCAAATAAAATCAACGCGCTTTTCACTAACAATAACTCAATAAAGTTTATACCTGAGCCACAGGCTTTTTGTTGTTCCTGCCTTCGCTATAATACTCCGCCTGGGGCTTTGACTTCTTCGGGGCCGCTTGGGGCCTCTGCTTGGCCGGACGTGCCTCGTTGAGGTCGTACTCGTTACGATCGTATTGCTGCTGCTGTTGTTGCTGCTGCTGCTGCTTCTGCGGCCTAACGGGTTTCTGTGGCCTGTACTGCACTGGCGCGATCACTTGATGGATCTATGAATAGTGCAAAAATAACAGTATGAGTTTGCTCGTATTTTTTAGCGTGTCTTATGTATAGTTTAAGTTTTTAGTATAGATCTGTGTAAACAGCAAGTGTCTGGCAACTCTACACTCTCGAACTAGTTTCTAAAATGTGTACAGGGAAAGTTTTGCCAAGGCTATAATCTTCAATTTTTATCTAAACTTGCAATCAGACTACTTATACACATGTTCGTGGATAAATTTAAAATCATAAAAGCACTTGGCTTGTTAACATGAGCTATAAAAATAATCCTAAATCTTTTATTTACCATTCAAAACTACTTTTAATTTTTTAAAACTTTTTTTCATACGATGTTCTTATAAAAACCCTAAAAAAAATTTCATTTTCCTGTATCACATAATTATAACCCATTACGATTGTATATAAATTTTTCTCTGAACGTAGAATTAAATCAACTCACCGATTGCACTTCGGGCGCGGACGACCTGGCGATAGCTTGCGCGGGTCTGTACTGCACAGGCTGAATGTGCTGCTGATGGAGTTTCTGCTGATGCTGTTGGTGCAGCAGCTGCTGGTGATCCTGTCTCTCCTGATTCTGGAACACAGAAGCTGTGGGCTGAATCTGCTGGTTGTGCAGTTTCTGCTGATGCTGCTGGTGTTGCAATTGTTGATGGTCCTGTCTCTCCTGTTGCTGGTACGCAGAGGCTGTGGGCGTGGGTAAAGGCGAGGCAGCCGTCGGTGTCAGAAGGTTACCCTGCTGTCCGAAAGCAGAAACAGCACCGAGGTTATGCGCTATGACCTGAACGACGTCCTCATCTTTCTCATTCTCCTCGCTCACGGGTTTCACCTCAACGGGGATGCGCTGAGCGTGGATCAGCTGAGGTTGCTGGATTGTCTGGATGGGCAGGTTCGAAGCTTCGTCGTTCTGCTCGAGGTTGATAGCAGAGGGACGAGATCCACGGATGCCGGAGGTGAAGACTGGGAGCTCGGGGATGGGCTCGGCTGCCGGACGCGGTCTGCTGTAATAATGATATGACGTTGGCGATTGGGTTGGGTCAGTGGACGCGGTGTTATGTAAATATGGGTGGGTGGAGTAATGGGTTGAGGTGAGGTCAGTTTATAATACTTGTATAATTTACCAAGCTATTGATTTTTGTATTATACTTTTGAGTTAAGAAAAAATTTATTAAACTCCCTTGAGTCATAGTCCGATGAAGGATAAACTGTTCGATTGAAAAAGTATCTATTTTCAAAATAAAATCAAAGCGATTAGGATTGTCTAAATTATACATTATGGATTATCTGATGTAAGAGAGAAGAAAGTGCGTACGTGTTAAAAATTTATAATCTAAAATTACACATATCCGTGATCAATGTTATTAAGCAATTGTTGCATACACGGTCACTTATGCAACGCGATTCTCAAATTGTTCTATTTGCAAAACCTATATACGAACAATTTTATAATTTACACTCTGCTAACCAGTCTCGCGTAATATTTCGTAATACTGATTGTTTTATATCGATACATTTGGCCCTTTTTATTTGCAAAACTGGTTTCACACATTCAAGGTGCAATATTTTGACGTAAAACCAGTTATAGAACCAAAAAAACGTATTCATATATATGTTTCAATGCGAAATATATTGAGAAACCCAATAAGTAAGAACGTTCAATAACAAATAATAAATAGCTATACGAGAATATCGCGATCGGAATCACACTGATCCAATTTAATTAAACAACCGTAAAAATCTCACTTTGGCTATACTTTAATGTATTGCTTCCCAGGACTTATATATATACAATCTAAAAATACCATTCCGAAATTAATTAACAACTATTTTTACAACTCGCCGAGTTCGCAACATCGATTACCCGTGCCCTCGCCACGATTAATTTGCATTTTTCCCCAATTCCCCGGCATCATTACATAACCCAATATATACATATACACACCATAATCCCAATAATAAACCAGCCTCTCGTTAACCTCCATCCATAACTCCTCTTGTACACCCGCAACCACCTCCCAATTTTTACGACCGCGGAAACTATAGTTGCCCAAGATTTTACCCAACTTAATTAAAACCTCAATTAAGGCCTATGTAACGCAACTCACTTGATGGGTATGGGTCTGCGGAACCGCTGGTTGATAATAGCCGTCGTCTGGGTAGCCGGTGAGACCAGTCGCCCGTTCTGCTGCTGTTGCGTTTGACCCTTGACCCTACGAGCGCCTGGGATCTGAAGTGGCTTCTTGGGCACAGTGTTACCGCCGCCGTCGTCGTACTGGGCGAGCACACACGCGCTGCATACCAGCAGCTGAAACATTGAGAGAAAAAGTTGTGGTGAGGTGAGAGTAGGGTCATGGTCGCTTTTTGTGGTTTATATATATTGTGTCGAATTGGTAGTAATGTCAGTAAGAAATTGTATAGACATAATCGATTTCCGTTGGTAATAAAGGATATTGCAGATGAAAGAATTGAGGAAATGTTAATTAAGATAAATGTTTGGCGGCAAAAAAAGTAACGATTTACGGTCGTTAGGAATGACCAAGGAATGAGGCAATTTAATGAGCAGTAGTAAAAATCATACGTACGGAATATTATAACTTGTGTAATTGTCAGTTACCATTCAAGCCGTATTCGTATACGAATATTAATCAACGTAGGTATGAACAACAAAGTTTCGAGCATAGACTATGTAATCACTACGTTAACACATCCAGTTGTAACTCCGATTTATATACAGTCTAGTAGTTTACCCACATAAATTACCAACCTATTATTAAACAAACTTTTAATAATTACCCATATTACAACATAAACTACGCAAAACACAACTAAACATATAAACCTTTTGGGGAAAAAATGCACTCGACTCTGCATTAAAATTAACATTTCAGCGATTTGCATAATTAAAAAACCTCATTACAGAGTTTCAGCAATTTATTATGACGCAATTTCAGAGCGCGCAGCTATACCCGCCCGCGTATAATAAACCGTCAAATATAAATCGTTAAAGGCCTGTCATTAAGGATACTTTCCTACTCTATTAACAACCCATTATTCCGGCCCGACTTTCAACGCGCCGATACCTTATACATATACACCACAAAATGCAAATATCTTTATTGTTGCGATAATCCCCTACTCTATAAACAACGAATTTTTCCGGAAACGTCGCATAATAAAAAAGCGATCGAAAGTCGCGCGCGCGCGTATAGAAAGCAAAAGTGAGATTTATCGCGGGACAAATGAAATTCGAGATTCATCGTGCGAGCAGAGCTCGTTGCTCGAGAAAGCTGCAAACGTACGCGACAGCGAGTTAACGGGTTAATGAAAACGCGAGTATATTGCGATTTGTTATTCGCGCGGGGTATTTTAGTGCGAATTGGTTCCACGAATCTCTGCGTGTGTAGCTGATGCGGAGAGGATTAGAAAATCATTGCGTGCGGCTGGACGAACTCCAAGTAAGTTTCTTTTCTCGCGCGGTTGATGGAGGCGAGAGGTGAATGACAAGTGGATGAGCGATGTCATATACAGGTGATTGCATTCGAATGGACTTTCATAGTGCTGAATATAACGCTTACGTAATGTGGGATATATGAGGTAATTTGAAATTCAGATTTTTGTAATGCAAACAGAATAAACGGATAACTAATATAAGGGTACTGAGAAACTAAGTTCTATATCATCATTATACCCATAACACACAACCACTACATCAAACATTCAATCAAGTCATCCGACAGCGATATCTCGATCCGACATCGCACCGCAATCAATCCATCACACAACGCTCCAACTTTGAAAAAATTCTGCACCGACACCATTGTTCCTCGGACACAATATCTCCTTCCTACACACTGTATGCACACAAAAAGCTACGTCACGCGCGCAAACGAAAGCAAACCTCCTTCGTCTTCGTTCTTGTTCTTTTTTTCTTCTTCTCCGCGCATCGCGTATCGTGTATATAACGTTCTTTTCTTTTTTTTTTGCTATACCTATAGCTGCTCCTTTGTTGCGTGCGGTGAAAAGCAGCACCTGCGCGTGAGCTCTCCCGCGAGTTCAAGGTCTGCTGCATGTCTGATGAGCATCCCATGCTAATATTTGATTTCACCCGCGGTTGTGGAGTTGTATGCAAGAGATGCGCTTTTTTGCTGTGGCGCGAGGTTTTTGTTGGATAATTGTGGGTTTGTGGTGAGAAAAGCATGGTGGCATTGAACTTGGTGAGTATGTGCGTGTGGAGGTTTTTCTTTGATTGATGGGTAAAATATTTATATGGGCTTTTTGTTAAGTTTGTATGATACATGTTTGTTATTTGAGAGACAATTCGTTAACGCGAAATTAGCAAGTCGTCAAATAAAAAGAAGATAATATAATTTTCTTTTAATTTTTTTTTAGACGGGGTGTTGTTAATTTTTCTTAAATATTAAGGTAGGGCTTCACGATATAGCAAGATTAATCTTGATATTGTATTGTCTTACCTCAATATTCAAGCCAATAATCGATACAATATTGATATACAGTTTTCGATACAATATCAAGATTGTGGTGTCAAGAATCTTGTATTGTCTTGAAAATAACTTAACATTTCCTAATCGTAATAATTTATCGAAATAATCATAAATTCAACTGAATAAACTTTGGTAGTTGCTGACGACCATCGACGAAAGAGATGTTCGAGTGATAAAGGTTGGCGAGGTAGTAAGCGACGCGCCGCTATAGCCCCTCGAGCCGGCTTACATAGGTACGTGAGGCCACAGGGAAGGGTTCCGCCGTATAGCGGCAACGCGCGAACTAGGCCCTGGCCGACGGCACATGTATGGCAGGAAAAATCAAATTTCAAATTTGGCATTTATTTATACTTGTGCCGAAATTTTATTATTTTTTTATTAAACCTAGTGTATTTGTACATTACATTACCTTCAGTTGCATTATTCTTAAAATTC
>UXGD01003870.1:0-18941 GCA_900474315.1 Torymus auratus
CGTAGATTGATGATAAAAACTATGTTAAGTAATTATAGATTGGAAAGGAAATATTTGTGACAAAATAGATCTTTATAACTATTTCATAGTATTGGGATAAGTAGAACAAATCAAGTATAGTACGACATGTCGACCAATATCGTTTGTTACACGGCCGCTTTTACGTCGCACTTCCTGACGTATTTGTAATGATTTTAGAAAGAAATAATTGACAGAAACAATTTCTATCTTACTTTAGGTTACCCATATTTTCAGTAAGTCTTCTTGTTAAAAAAATAAACTCGAAAATCTTTTATATTTCCGAGCACCATCTGTCCATTATACATTTAATTAATTATTTATCTTAGTTTTTCATAGTTAAACAATCGCAGAAGCATAAAGCAACTACACTCTTGGCTTTACATTCGTGAGTAAACATCCGAACGACCACTAAAAGCTCGCTCTCTCTTCCATCCCCCAACAGCTCACGAATTCACTAATTTTTAATCACACCCGAGCCCAACTCTGCTGCCGCACTTTCATTGCCCGCCGTAAACCCTGTACGTATGTATGCATGGGCGTGCGGAGTTGCTCGCGTTATTTACAAAATAGACCCATAACTCTCGAGTGAATAAAAGAAGGACACGACGAAAACGGGGAGAGAGCAGCGCGCCCTGGAGCTCGTAATAACCGCGCGCGAGAAAAATCCAATATCGCGGCTGGCGGCGGCATGTTAATCATTGCACTTTGAGTTTGTTGATAAAGTGATAAGCCCAGGTGCGCTTTACCTCTCTACGGCCAACTTTCGCCGTCCCTCTCTCTCGCTCGCTCTCGAAGAAAGAACAAGTAGACGAGAAGAGAGGGGAAAGTGTATGGCCCAGCTCCTGAATTCTCCATATATACATGTATATAAGCAGAAAGCGAGGGAGGAAAGTGACTCTCCGCGAGGAGCTGGAAGAGCCTCAGCTATTCGTCACGTCCTACGGGCTCGATCAAACTTTCAAACTGGCGCGCGAGGAATAAGCTACGTCGGCACTCAGCCGCCCGCTGCCACCCCAAGTTTTACGATTAGTTTCGGCGAGGGGCCGCTGCTTTTGCGAGAGGAAGGTATAAGGCTAAATACGGGCCAGCCGGGCGTTTTAGAGAAAGTATACAACCGACGAAAGTGGCAAGTGTAAAGACGCCGCGAAGAAGCAGGTTTGTGCGCCCGTTCGCATGAAGAGGGTTTCGGGACGGTTCGTCAAGTTTTGCGGCAGCCGACAGAAGTCGTTTTTTTTTCTTTTCTCTTTTTTTTGGTTTAGTTTTCTACCCTCGACAGTGATTGTACGGTTTATATATACGTACCGTAAAATTTTGATAGAATTATTTTGTTCAGCGAAAAGTATATTTCCAGTTTGTTGAATACTACTTCAAAGAGTTCAAACTCGAAAGTTTTAAAATAACCGAGTTAATAAAACTCCGTCTGCCAAGAATGCGTTTGATCTATAAAATTTAAGATTAAATTAAACAAAGTTTTTATGTGCTAGCTGCTACTCAGTATATTTCGTGCAATATTTGATTCTTATTAAAATGTTTTCGCATTGCAAGATAAAATTTACTGCAGTATCATAACATAGTTACGTCAAACTTATTTCAATTTTCATTTAATCACAAAAAAAGTTGTGCATGGCAATAATTTGTCTTGGTTGTAAAACCAACATTATCACAAACTTTCGACACCATTATCCTTTCTCGTACGTTTTCCAGTCTTACAGGCCCGTTTTGGCACGATCGCTTTTATCTACCCTTACTCCTAACCTCCGGCCGGACTTTATGGACTTTTACAGAAAGTTATGCATTTGCCGAAGGAACTTGGGCGGAAGCTGATTTATAAAGTGATTTTCGGGTCGCTAGAGCCGCACGTAACCCCAACAAATATAGTAAAATTCAGTCTAGAACACTGATGATTTTTCAAATATGCATTTTATCGATGGATGAAATAATTTTTTAACAAAGTTTTTGTAAAGCAATGATAATTTTAAAATCTTTTAACACGAAATAATGTTTTGGAAATACGGAAAATAATTCACTTAACTCTTTGTATCCCATTTCCAATAATACAAAAGATTTGAAAACCAAGTTTACCCAATAAATTTTCTTTCCTCTGTTTTTGAGTACATCAGAAAAATGAAGGAAAGAAAAGTAAAACATTACCTGAGAAACCGTAAACCCCACCAATCAGTAAGAATAATTAAACAACAAAACGTCGGCTGCGAACTCAATACCAAGCGAGCACAGAGAACTGCAACCGCCCCCTTCTTTTCCACTAAAACCGAAAGTCCAATAAACCTTAAAAGCTCGGCCGAGCAATCGTTTAACGCATTTGTTTTTCGCGCGCCCGCTCGAGGGTGAGAGCGAGAGACATAGAGAGAGACGGCGTTAACGGCGTAATCCTCGGCACAAAGCGAGAAAGAGAGAAAGAGCGAGAGCGAGAAAGCGACCCGATACGTTATCGACAAGCGCCTGAGGCGCGGGGACGGAAAGGACACGCGCGCGCAAGGAAAAACGAGAGGAAGAGAAAAAAAGAAGCACGAGAGAGAGAAAAATACTCCTCCGCGTAATTGTCAGTTAAGCCGGGAGCTAGCGCTCCGCCTCCTCTCGTGGAAATAAACGTTTTTCGACGTTGATGGGAGGGTAGCGGCGCTGGCATCGGTGGTTCCGGATACGTGTGCGGCAACTAATTATAGGTGTCTAATCTTTCCGCTAATTAAGGCCGCACGGGGCTTTTGATCGGCCCGTATGCTCGTAAGCCCGGGAATCATTGGGAACGATTGGTTCGAGGGGGGTGGGAAAATGGCTTGTTTGCAGGTGTCGAACGAGAGGTGGAGAAAGCCGCGAAAACTTCTGTATAACTCGAGGATCGTTTTGCAGAAAGTTCCCGCGAGTTTGAACGAGGTCAGAGCACATTATCGGATGATTTTTCTTTTAGACTCTTTTCACCACTTTACGTGCAGATTATACGTTATGTTCGAAATTGAGTACAGTGTATGTTTGTTTAATTGGCCTTTAAATCCAAAATGAATATAATAAAAGTTTCATTTATTGTCGTTAAAAGATAATATTCTGCTTTAAATTCATTGTTGAGTGATTATCGAAAGTGGCGAAGCGGATTTCGATGCAATTAGTAGTAGCACACATTCATATGGTTGAGCTTTGTATATGATTATTGGAAAGTAGGCTTTTAACGCATAGATTATTTTAGGCTTCTGTTCGAAAGCGCTACTGTGAAATCATCGTTATTGAGGAGAAAATTAAAATAATACATAAAAATGGATTATATTTGGACACTCGCGAAAGTTTTATTTTCGCTATTATTTGCGCGTTCTATTATACATAGACAAATAGTGGAGAAAGCGCACGGGTCCACACAAAAGAACAAAGTGGTAAGTGCTAGAGACTAAACAACTATACCTCCATACATATGTCAGCCTCATATGGATTAATCCGAGAACAGAATAGCGCTTTGTTTTAGCTTTTTTCATTAAGAAAAATATTTCTTTTTTTGTTCGATTTAATTTCCTTTTGTTTTATATAGATTTTCCAAAAATTTTTTTAGTCTTTTTTTATCTTTCTTTTTTTTAAAACAAACCATTTTTACGCAAGCAATTTTAACAAAGCCATATATTTAATCTCTTATCGTATAGAGTCGAAAACTATATATCTAATATACTCGTCATCATAGTATTTCTCATTTTCCGCGTGTGCATCCCATTCGACCACTTAATCCTTAAAGCTTCAATATTCCAATATAGATGAAATATGTATGATATTAATTAATTGCAACTGTTCATTATCTGTATTAAATAATTAATGTTGTTTAATAGGTATAAAGCAGCTGACATGCAATTCATTATTATTATTGTAAATCGAGTGTTCAATAATTAATATAAGCTCGGATTCATATATAGTTTACACTAGAAAATAATAGCTTATCCATCACTCGGCGTACATTGTATTCTATAAAGTTGGAATATTATTACAATGGTCTGGAACCTGCGTATCCCGTAAAAAAAATCCTCGTTTTAATTTCCCAAAGCCGTCACGGCAATTTCCAATGTCAACCTGTCACCTCAGCGGCACAAGAAAAACAGACAGCGTTTCGACACTCGAACGCTCACAGGCAGAAAATGATCCTCCCAAAGTAACCGTAAACTTTCCCGCAAGTCTTTCTCTCTATCTCGGCCGAAAAGAGGCAGCGAGAAAAGCTCCTCGTATAAGCTCGCAGTAGCGCACAACGCACAGGACCGATAAAGAAAACTTGCCCAGGTTTCACAGCGGTTTTCAACCCCCCGGCAACAGCACCTCGACGAAAGTATATACAGGTACAACACCTCGCACGCATATCCGCACGGGTTTCTTTCCTCCTCCTTATACTTATACTTACTCTCGCAGTGGAAATACGCACCTCGAAACTTTTCGCGGGTATTACGCGCGACGAAACAAAAGCTCGGCGAATAACAAACTAATACAATAAAAACGGACGAGTGCATGGCTCGAGTAAAAAGTTCGTCTCTATCTTCCGTCCTCGGTGCGGCTAAAAAGCCCGCTCGCTTTGCAGAGTGTATATATAGGAGGTATAGGGAGGAGAGGCGGAAGGTTGTAGAGCGAGTGGCTAATGCTATTATGCAAATTCCTATTAAGGGTGTATCCTAGCTTGCGCGCCCGCAGTCGCGTACCCTCGAGAAACTCTTCGCTCATAATCGTTTTCCTTCCGGCAGCCGCGAGCGGGGATGGAGGATGTATTGAAAAAGAAGGGGAGGAGGGTGATGGGGAAATATTATGTTTGATGAGTGGATGAGAAAGAGGATGAGCTGGATTTTTTTTTTTTTTTTTTTTTATTCGAAGAAACTTCAAAGAGGGATGTGTGATTCTTGTATAGGCTGAATTGAAAGATGTAAAAACATTATTTTCAATTTTGATTTGAGGAAAAAGTTTTTTTATTGTGCAAAGATGTCAGAACGAACGGATTTTTCGAGAGCTGTAGATTTTTAATGACTATTGATTCTATAATAAAGGAGAAACTTCACTGTTGAATAGTTTAGTCGGTTAGTTTTTATAAAATTATATAGAGACTGTTCAGGAATATATTAATACAATTTATAAATAATTTTTATTTTAATCCAACTGAACCAGTTAATAATAAAGCCAGACAACTTCATTATTTAAGCACTACTAAATTGAATTTTCGATCGCCCGCGGTATATCAATCAAAGTTGACGGATCGTATATCCACAAATAGGATTGGCTTGTATATAATTCAGGAATCGCGCAAATTGTTAATATCTCGAAATAATCTGTATCTGAAATTGGATTGCAATTTTAAAAACTTGCTCATATTCAATTATAACATTTCCAAAGTATAAATATATAAAATGACATATAGTTCGGTCTTTCAAATTTAGCCAAGCGGCGCCGACTATAGTCCTCGAAACGAAATAATGTCAAGCATCAATATTGGATCATGTCAATTTTCCGTGCACGCGTGTACGGGCCCGTTCTAATATCGATCCAATTATTTTTTAAACGACCAAAGAGAAAGAGCGCGCATGGCGACAAAGTTATTATTAAACATCCGTATATACAGCTGGAAAACGAATCGACCCAGTTAACGCCCGCCTGACGCACACGTGCGGGGGCTATCTTATTCGCCTTAACGAAAAGGAAGACCAAAAAGAGAGAAAAAAGAGAAGAAAATCCCGCGTGCAGAATTAATCGTGAATTTGAATTATTCAAAGGCCCACTCGCGTATTATCAGCCGGCGCCTAAGTGCCATTAGCCGCGGCATAATTAGCTTCATTATCCTAAAGATCTCCTTTAAAGACTCTCCCACTTTCCTGACCAACCGCCAGTCTCGCGCGCGCCGCACCGGCCGCCAACCTTAATTACAATTTTTTTTCTTCTACGCGCTGCTCTTTAAACTCCGCAACGGCTGCGAAACAAAAATCGCGTCGCTGTCGAAAGACAAGCCGCGCATGGGTGAGTGGCAAAATTACGAAAAAGAGAGAGAGAGAACCAGAGCGATGAGGTACGGCGCCAGTAACGTGAGCGGAATGTCCGGCGAGGTAGTTACCATAATCGCGCAGCCCCGGGGAACGCGAGCGCAGAGTTATGGGTGTGCGGGGGGGAGGTTGAGAGAGGGAGAGCAATTAGGACAATTAACCTTTTGCCCCTGCGGCCGCACGCGAAAATGCAAAATTGGATTTGGTCCCGGGCTGAAAGGCCCATCAGCGCGGATATGAAAGAGTCGGCCGGCTGCGCTTAATTAGCTTTGGCCGCGGCCGCGGATTATACGCGAAAGTGCAAAGGACTATGTGGCGATGAAAAAAAGAGAGGAAAAGAGTGTGCGCAAATGCGTGATATATAGCAGCGTACGTGTGTCTTTGAACGAGCGCCGGAAAATCATCAGCGTGTGATCGGCCAGTCGGAAGGACGCGATCGAGTCCCTGCGTGTGCGCGCGGCTTTCCAAAGAGGAATCGGAGTGATCGAGAAGTTTTCAGGGCAATACGTGGAATGGAAATTTTTTACCCCGCGCGCCTTCCTATGCCCCCACCGCGAGCTATTGAAAGACGAAATTGGAAAGGAATTTTTTATTGCGATTTGGTAATTGTGTTCTTGCTTTCCCGACCGTCACTGTGACAATGCTAAATTGATTTTTCGCAGTTTCAAGTAAAAGCAAAGCTCTGGTATGAAACGAGAATGAACTTTCTTTCTTTCTAAATGATAAAAAAGGTTTTTAACTATTACAGTAATTTAAAGCACATTTCTCCATTATGTTACCAATGAATTTTGAATATTTCTAATGGCTTTTAAAATAGTTAGAGGAACAATGGCACGTTTGCTTATCCACCAAAAAAGATTACTCGCGTGCAATTACTTTCGTCAACCGAATAAATCGTCTCCGAATTAAACGAATATTTTTATTTGCCCCATATAAGCAGTTTAGTCCTTTGACTATACTTATATTTACCACCGACGAGTTAAAAAATTCACATCCTCGCTCAGCCCGTTGCTTTTTCGGCCTTTTCACCCTGGGCACGTCCCTTTGATGCTTTTACGCGAACGCGCGACGCTCACGTACGCGAAATGGATTACATCCCTGTAAAGCTATTCCACTTCTGCGCGTAGCCGTTCAAATTGTGCTCCCGATATTTTTAATATCCCCCAAGCCCCTCCATAGCCGATATACCAACATTTTAAAAGCCGACTCGCGCTCGAGCGTACAGCGTTTTAACGGAAGCTGCACTTTCGAGCAATACACTTAATAAATATACCTGGTGTATCCGAAAATCGCTATACGTTGAGAAAAAAATTTTATTTGGCTTTTTTACGAGCAAACGCAATTAAGGTGTACATATATATAGCACGCGTGTGTATCGAGAGGGCGAAGAAACATAAAATTGTGCTCGTTATTAGTTCAATTTAATTTGCTTTCCTTTGATTTATTTACGAACGCTGCGTTTGCGCTAGCGCTCGTTATCGCCCGCGGCAGACGCGCTAGTGAGAAAAACGCGTCGGAGAGCGAGAGACAGCCCAGACGAGAACTGCCAAGTAAACTAATGGCCGCTCGCATGAAGTATAGTCGCGCGCACATCAAGAGCGGCGAGCGATCTTTTGAGCACTTGTCTTATATTTTTCATTCCGGAAAAACATGGCTCAGCGTTTGTAGAATGTCATTTTATTATTTTTTTTTCGTAAGGGGAAAATTCGTTTCGCGAAATGAAAATTTTAAGGATACGTGGTATGAAAAATATTATAAAAGGAAATTAGAAGATGTCTCATGTACTGAGACATTAAATTTCAGTATGTTCATTACTAGCTGTAGGTATTGTTCGATACACGTGCTAAAGATGATTCTTCACTCGTGTGCTTGTCACCCTCACTTCGCTTGTATCGAAATATACTATTGTAAGAAGTATAAAAAAAAGGAATTGATAAATTAGTTTGAGGAAGCTACGTGCCAATCAATTGGCAGCGGTTTTTTTAATAATCTTCATATAATATAATTATTCAGTTAGATTGGAACGCGCTTTATTCGTTACGTGACGTTTCGCCAATATGTCGTCCTCTTCATACATCGGGGAACATAGCATGGCGGTTGTCAGTTTTAATTTACACATTTTATTCTTTTACTTGAAATGAAAATAAAAACGTAGTACGTATGCTGATGCACACTGTCGTTAAAAGTACCCAGTAAACCAATAATTGTACTACATCTACATCTATGTAACTTCTAATGAAACAAAATCAATATGTCCTTTTCTAGAGTAGTGACATATTCATTAATTCTCTTGCTTCTAAAGAGGTATACAGATTCAAATTAAATAACAAAATAAATATATGAAAGTTTACGCGTAGATATTATCACTTTTTTTGTATTAAAAAAATGGCACAGGGGATGGAACTGTGGATGTCATCGATTAGCCTTGTTTTGTTTGTTGCAATTGACAATGTAATCATACTCTTCAGAACACTTCACGTTTATTAGTCATATTTGGCTTTCTGTAATGATCACCATACGCGATAGAGAAGATCTTCAAAAAACATGATGCGAAAAAAGAGCGCCCACAGATACGTAGTAAACAGAGGAACGTAGGTGAACATAAAATCAATGTTCTTGTGTAAAGTTCATTAAAATATGAAGTAAAAAAAATAACCTGGGGAAATAAAGGGAAAGTTAAAATTAATAAGGCCGAAGTTTGCTAAAATAAGTAGAAAAGTCAAGATTTCATGCGGCATTCAGTAGCGAAAATTGCAAAAAATAACCTTTCAAATAAGTAGTTCCCTTTTTGTATACGTAAATTGAGTAAATTCGTGTGTAGATACTTAAGTCTACATGGATTCATAATGTTCTTATAAGTTTCCCAGTTTTCCTTTTCGTTGTTATACACATTTTATCTTTTAATAATACCATAAAATGTACAAAAAAAATCTCGTACATTAAACAAAAAATATACATAGAACCGGCAAAACTTTCAAAAAAGAAAAAGAAAGTGGAGGAAATGGGTTTTCATTTGCTCGTTCTGAAATTAAAAAATCTAACTCTTTCCAAAGTTACCTTTCAGCGAGTGTATGTTTTCCTGGAAATTCTTTCGCTTCCCAGTTTTAATCTTCAACTACAAAATTTCGAGCGCAATATTTTCCCGATTGGCTTGAGAACGTGCGCCCCGCGAAGGATTAAAAATGCAATGTTCCCCCGGTCACCCTCCCTCTCCTATATAAATCCGCTTGTTATTATAATCTTCCACCCTCGCCGCGTTGAATCACCAAAGCTCCAAACACGTTCGTATAATATATAGGTCTCTACCATTCCGAAATCGGAAAAAACTGCACAGCCCCGCCGCGTAATCGTCAGCCCGTACGCTTATAATTTCGAGTACACATACACACACAGAGAGAGAACGCGCGGCTTCCGAACAACAACAACAACAACAATCGACGGCGCACACGCACACAGTTGCGGCAATACTGTAAATTTTCCCTCGTCCAGGCTTTGTTAACCAGGCGTGCTGACGCGATGGAATATCGGCTCTGCTCGGTGCAGAGTGTCAAGGCAAATTTGCAGCTGGCCCGAGCCGCGGATCGTAAATACGCAGCCAGCTATCTCCGCCCACTCTCCGCTGGTGACGAAACTTTACGATGACGACGGCACGGCGGTGGGCCGCGATTACGCCCGAGCGCCCGCGCGAGTTTTTCATATTTTTCCGAGTTGGACGATTATGGGAGCGTGCGATTCCGCTGCGGAGCGGGCGATGACTATGCAGCTGCTCTGCTGGCCGAGCGCGCGTTTTATGGCGCGTGAACACGCGGGATTTATGAACTGTTTGACCGCGGAGAACGACTCGAGTGTCTTCTCGCGGCGGGGTGGTGTTATATATAGGGGGACGGAAATGAGCGCAGAGATTTGACGCTGTTGTTATATGCAGCACGCGACACCAGCTAACTTTCGTGATAGCTCGTGTCGGAAGTTTATTAATAATAGTGCGAACAACTTTTCACTCATTTAACTCGATATCCAATAGTTTCATAGCGAATAACTGTATTCAAAATTTAAGTTAGTTCATTCCCACTAATAATTATATATTAGGCTTGGTATATCATTTCGAAATTCTTTTTTTAATAAGAACGTAATGTTGTTTGCCATTTAATTTGATTGAATGTGTTTTATAATTTAATAAGAATGTATTCAATTTATTCAGGAAATTATTCAGGTGGTTTTCATAACACGTAGTATTTACAATGACAACAGTCGGAATATATTTCGGTGTGATTTTGCTGAAACCCTCGGCTTAATTCATCTTTCGCAGAGCTGTATTTGCAAATAAATATCGAATTATTTGCCTACCAATTTCCATGAGTAATGTATACAATGCATATCCATTAATTTTAATGCCGTCCAATCAACAAAAGGCACCATTTCCACGAGTATTGGTAAATCTTTATAATTACTTAATTTATAAACCTACAGATTTTGTTTTATTTCAAAATATATACCATAAATCATTTGGTACACTAATTCACGTACCATTAATTTCTTCATAACATTATTATATATCGTTGACGCAATTTAATAAACTTGCGAACTACCTGCGTTTACATACTTGGATGAAATTTGTATTTTATCGACCTATATCACACGAGGTGTAGTGTGTAATAACGGTACCATGTTGTAACGAATTTGAATAGTAAATAGGTACATATAGTTATAGTGTGTACATGGTAGCAGCTAGATGGGTGTTTACGTGTATGGATAGAGTATCTCGAGAAATTAGATGCATTTGTGAAAAATAATTGAAACTCAAAGGGCCTAGAGCTTTGGCAAGGGAAGCAGAACTCCGTTAGAGCGTTAGAGCAAACGTGTAAACTACTGTACAGACATCCATAGACCTGCAGGGGGCAAAGTAAGTAGAAGCCACGAGAAGCCAGCACTTAAAGCTCCCATACGTTAGCAAAAGAAAACACCTTTGCAGGTACTGCAAATGTGTTACATAGTAATAACACAGGCCTTAGTAATAAAGAGTGATGATGTGTATATGCATTTGTGCGTGTCTGAAAAAAAAACTAGTGAAAATACTACTGACAGAAGACGCAGAAGGTATGGGTTGTTTTGCAATATATCTGTAAAATTGATTAGTAAAAAAGGGCGTTCTCTCAATGATAAAACTTTACTTGTAATACTGACTGATTTTCTGCGGCCTTTGATTAAAGAAGCACCACTATATCCGTATCTTTTACAACGTATAAAGTGACGAACAAGTTACTTCAATTCACGTAGTACACCTACTATTCTGGTTCGGCAAGCCGCTGGTAAAATACAATTTGCTTCGTAAACCAAACATTTTATCGCGTGAGAAAATATTTAAAGGCACGACACTCTATATACATACAAGTCTCTACAGCGCGCGCTCCCTAATACATTGTTTAACACTAGCAGAGTGCTCGAGAACGGAACTACCAGCGCCGAAATCGCAACTCCGCACCGACTAACAAATTCTCCATTCTCTCCTCTCCACCTCTCCCACCCTCTCTCTCGACCTCGTATACAACGCTGCGGGTGTATATAGAAGGGGGCTCGTACGCGCCACTCGAGAGAGCGGAAAGAGAGAGAGAGAGAGAGAGAGAGAGAGAGAGAGAGAGGAGAGCAAAGGAAGTGCCGACGGTGTACACGCGCTCGCGCGCACTTGAGGAGCGTGCGGCGGCTGCAGCTGGTTGGATTCGCGTCTAAGATGGATGGAAACACGCGCGAGAGGGAAAAGAACACGAGCCGGGTTAATTAACGGATGTTTCGTAGGGAGAAATATATCGCGCGCGGCGCTCGCTGCTGATAACACGAGTTTCATTGAGAAGTCTTTTGATGGTATGTATATGCAATGAATTTTCTGGCTTTCGGTGAATATATACATATAGAGGACAAATCGAAGAATTGGGTTTAGTCCGACGTCATCGCGGGCAATTATTGGACCGAATTATTCAAATATCTTTGGATTGCGTTTAATTTTTCATTGATAAAATGAGAATTATCGGTAAATCAGAATTTCCCTCGTGCAAGTTTCATCTCGATACATTGAATTATTAATTTAGTTAAAAAATAAAATAAACTTCGTTAGAGCTAATGCCTAAAGGCTACATTTTCCAACGCTATATATATATATATATACATTTATCTCGTTTTGATGTCTCTGTGCACGGATTAATTATTATATTCTAAAAGTATAAGCCGCTTACGTTCCGACACGTTGCACATATATCCGCCAATTTTTATTTCTAAAAGTTGCTTTCATTCATTTTTAAATAAAATACAAATTTTGTCAAATATGGAGTTTTAAAATATACTCGTAATACCCTTCGGTAAAAACAAGTATTTTATTTTTTATGATTTTTACGATATATACCACGCACAAAACATTTATCGAATCCATTCGGATCGCATATCTATATATAGACACATTTCGACAGGCGGCGCAGCATTAATGTAATTCAACATGAATGGCATCTATCACGTAACCACGACTACCACTACACACCTCGACAGCAAACAATATAATTACAATATCCATTACAAGCTAGGCGCTAATTGGAGGCGTCCGCACGTGGCGCCTCTATAACGACAATGCGCTAATAATTGAGGAAATTGGATATCCAAAACGCGCGAGTGAGACAGCGCGCTATCTCGCTCTTGGGGCCTAAATCGGAGCTCGAGTCGCGCGACGTAGCGCAAACTCGGGAGAAATTCCGACGCGCGACAAACTTGTAATTGCCGCGGCAAGGCGAGGAGCGCTCTCACGTAGCCGTCGCGACCGCGACATTAGGGATGATAACGGGAGAAGAGGGAGAGGTTAAGTCGACGTCGTCGTCGCTGCGTCGAGGAGAGCAGCAGCTCAAGTGGAGCACGGAGGAGTGAAAGCTAGCCGAAGCGCTGCTGAGGTTACAATCCACGGGGACTGTTTGAGGTGGGTGTAGTCGCTATATGTGTAGCGTTTGGGGTTGCTTACCTTTGGAATCGCGAAGAAGTCGTGAAATAATGCGTTATAATATTTGTAAAAATTTGTGCATTAGTTTTTTATAAAAGTACATATAACTCGTTTAAAAATGTATAATCACTATTTATTATATAGCAATTGATGTATTTCTACACGACATCATAAAACGTTACATCGTCTTAACTAAAATCAGATTTTTCTCTACGAGAACCGAGACTTTATAACGCGATAAAGTTGAAGTTAATTAACCTCGAAAGAGCTTATTAAAATATAGAGTACAGCAATAAAATCCCTTTCGGAGCTCTGCGCACAGATCTGTAATTATAAAAAGCCAGTAAAAGTCACATTCGCGATTTTATACGAAGCTACAACCTCGAGACACAGCATCCGGCAGTCGCGTGCTCTCGGAAAAGTACGAAATAGCAGAGGTCTTCGTGTAAGTGTACACGAGGGTCCACGCGACGGCGTGGAGAGAAAAACCCAACTAAAGCCAGCGCAGCGGTGAATCTAATGCGTCGACATTTCAAGAAAGCGCCGTGCGCGGCCAGGACACGGACGTTTAGCGAAGAAAACACGCGCGTGGGAGCGAGATAGCGGTGCAGCGGCGCATGAAATAGAACGCGAGACGCTGGGTGCGCGCGTGTTCAGGGCAAGAAAAGGAAGAGCGCGGCCCTTGGAGTGGAATCCTGATTTAAGGGAGAAAGAGAAAGAAAGGCCAAAGTACCGCCAGTAAAGGCCTTTCTTATTGTTGCTATACGAGTTTTTTTTGGAATTTAGTTTGTTGAATATAGGTAAAAAGGGAATGAATTTTTTTTTATCTCGGCGGAAATATAATTGGAATCCCGTAAATAATTATGTTTATTCTCGCATTACATAGCAGAATAATTGCGATGAATAAATTAATATTACTCACAAAGAGTGTTTGCGGTGTAGGATTATATTATAATTATAACGGGTATCTTGATGTATATTATACATTTATTAAATTGAAGATAAATATTCATTTCCTGCTAAAATTGTTTCGTATATTGCCAGCTACAACATTGCCTTCTATTTCATCTGATAATAGCATAACAGTCTTTGTCCGAAAAACTATTCGTATATAAATGGAATGTTTTCCGTATTTGCGCATATTTTCACGTTTACCAACTATTTCAGTGTCTGTTTAGCGCTGCTTTTCAACGTAATTTTCCCGCGAAAGGAGAAAAGAAAAAAAGAATCAGAACGAAAGTCAAAATAACCGCAGCGCCTCTGAAGTGAGAACCACACGCGGACTTATTGCATTTTTCGGCCTCGGCGCAGGCCCGACAGCTATACACTTTGTTTAATCTCGTTCCGTTCACTCCGCAAATTCGCGGCGAATTCCTCGGGGATAAAAATTTCACTTTGTCGCCCACTCCCGCGCTTCCTTCTCGCCTCGGTATTACGAGTCGTGGCAGAGAAAAAAAGTGTTTTCACCTTTTTTGCGCAAAAGGAGAGAGTCGGAAAAGCCTACGTGAATTTTTCGCTAGTGGTAGACATGCGAGGTATTAAAAAAGTCGAATACGCCTGGGCACGGGCACCGGTAAGTAGCAGTTTTGGACACCGCCCACAGCTATCTCTATTGTCGTAGAAAAAACTTTTAATTGAATTAGTTTAGTAATTCGTCTATTTTTCTCGGCTCTTGTGCTCATTTTTTCGGGGAAAAAACATTGCGCGAAAAGTTGGGCGATATTCAAACTCGTAGAAAATTTTCATATGTATCTATTTACAGTTTTATCAAAATTGATTGCGATTGCAAAGAATCCTTACCTGGAGCAGAACCGTATAATGGTTTGCAATTAAAAATATATTTGAATTAAAGTGGACTTAAAATAAAATTTAAAAAATTTCTAAACTTAGAATAATATAGTAAATAAAGTTAATTAACGATTTTCTTTTTGTAAGGAATTATTTCTAGAATTATATTGTATTAATAATTGACAGTTTAATTAAGCCGAATGAAATGGACTAACGTTGTGCTTTTATTTACTGTTCCAAGTATATATCTTTGCATTAAAGTATCGACAGTCTATGTTCAATTAAATCTATCTATATTCTGAATAAGTATTGAATTTCAGTTAGCATTTAAACTTTACCTGTTAAGTCTTTCATTAATAATATAAGTAGAAACTAATTATTTATTTTTAAATAAAATTGGAAATATTAAATTAATCATAGAGATATTAATAATTTGAAGCTAAAATGCTATTAAAAGCCGCGAATGAGAAATATTGATTTATCTACATTTAGAGTAAGAATATAATCCATAATAGAGAAAAACAAAAATATGCAAGTTGATACTGCACTCAACCGAAATTATACTTACTATTACAAAAAATAACGAATAGTATAACGTAATTGTTATAATTATACATTTTACAGTAACAATTTACTGTATTATAGCTATACATCTATAATCTCTAATATATAATATTACTTGTAAACTGTAATGATCTATAGACACCATCAGGTTACAAACTATAAGTAGATGTAAGTAGTTTAGATCGGGTCTAGTCAGACATTGATTTTGATATAATTCTTACAACAGCTGTATTTTTTAATTTTACATGTCTTTATTCTTACAAGCTCTTAGCATATCATTTCCACTCTTAAAAAAATGATGTCCGGAAGTAGTGGCTCATTTAAAGACTCTATTTGATTGGTTATTTGAAAAAAGCGCGAATATTTGAATTTTTTTAAAGATTGAAAATATGCTAGATTTGAATTTCGAAACTCAAGTATTTAAAGATATACTAAATAATTAAAATAAAATAAAGAAATTAAATTTTTTGCTTAAAAAAATTTATCTATAATTAACTGATTATTTAAACATAGCTTTACAACCGCAAAACCAAAATAGTTCGCACGAAGCGCGTTTGAATTTTCTTCGTCACGCCTAAAAACTGAAAACTACGTGAACCACCATCTCTCCTAAAAATGCAGTCAACCCCATGAGACCGCACAACGGCGTCATCTCGGTAACATCTCGGCGACAGCGCAGGCACCGTCCGTGAAATCTGAGCCGACACGCTTACGTATAGCAGTGTGCATGGAGGGGACGAGTTGAGTGGGATGGGAGGTAAGGGTGCAATCGAGACACAGAAGCGCAAAACGTGCCCACATCTGCCCCTCCCGGCTACACGCGCGTAATAAGGCGTGCGTGCGCGGCCGTCGAGAGCACGCGCGTGCGTCTGAATATTTCTCGTAGTTTTTTTTTTCGTAGCATGAAGGGTGAAGTTAAGAATCGTCGAGGATTTTTGTAGATGTTTTTTACTTCAAACTTTGCATTCTGTAGATTTTCAATTATTCTTTAGCAATTATAATCGCTGGGATTTAAAGTTGAGAGGAATTTTAACCGATTCTTCATTCGACACTGACGAGTGTTTGAAAGTAATTTTACTTCATGAAAAATGATTGCGAACGTTCATCTACTTTCGAAGGCTTTTCCAGGAACTTTGTAATATTCAACTGACGAGGTTTTCATCAAGCAAATGTTAATGATATTGCCAGTAATAAATGTTCTCAAAGGAGCGGGAAAGTGGAACCATTCTGTAATGTGTAAGATATTAAAGTAGAAAGTACCCGAGAGACATAATCTTTGAAAGTGTATAATAAGGAATATGTTTTACTTTTTAATCCAATAAGCCATTCTATTGCTTTCATAAGAATAATTCATTTTATTATTGAAAATATGTTTAATCAAATAACTTGGTTATTTATACAACGTTGAATTGAAAATTTCCAATTACTTCAAAAGTGCAGTTGTCTTTATAAACATTTGTTTGCGTATGATTGTGTTGACATGACTATCTAGGTTCAGCAGACAAATTCTGATTTTACCATTCCAAACTTTGTGCTTCTGCTACAGTATATATATAAATCGCGAAAAGCTGGATTATTTCTTCAATTCTTCTTCGTGCAGTGCTGTGCTTTCGAACTAGTTTATTCTATACTTTTCATGCAACCACGCCATTCCTTCTCACTCGAGCATGGTACCAGTAAAATAACGTAAAACCAACTACCACAACAACCATCCACATAAAGTCAGACACTCCCCAGCTATCCCCCTCACAAAACCTTCGCGCATTCCCAGTCCCAAAAGAAAAGCGTAACGAGTATCCGCTACGACTTTTCTTCTTCCTCAAGACTCGGCGCAAAACTCCCTCCGCATCGGCACACCTTTGTCAAGTAGGCGATATCTCGCAGCACGAACTCGAAACGCCCATCCAGAGAGTACATATATATAGAGTACTTGGCGATCGGTATATACCTATAGAGCTGCATTGTGCGCTCCCGCGGATGCCGTGCTATTAGCCTTAAAAGCGCCGCGAGCTGCAGAGGCGTCGTTTCGGGGGATGCCCTGCTATGCCGCCCTTCCGATCTCTCTCTCTCTCTTCTCACGAGAGCACTGTACTATGTATAGAGAGATCCGACGGGTGTAATAGCCCGGTAATAATGCGCCCTACCTCTAAGCCAGCGTGCGAGTGAGAGTATATATAGCGGGGGTGGGGCTCGAGGTCTCGTAATATCCCGCATTAGCGGCTTTTCTATTCCTTGCGGTTCGCCTGCGCGGCGGCTCGCTTACTCCACGGCGGCGACGCTCTTTATACCGACGCTCCTATATGCTGCTGATGGCGTTGTTGTGTAGTGATCGTATGGGTTTGTATAGGCAAAGCCGTTGTGTGAAAGTGGATAGGTTTTCACTAGCTGAGAGGTATAATATGTTTTGATTATTTATTCATGAATTTGCCATCGATACTACATTATTAATTCTTGTTATAGCTGTTATAAAGCTTTTAAAGCGATATTTCCTATGCACAAATCTTCTTAGACGCTATTGTGTTCGATTATTTGTTCAATAATCGCGAGGGAGATTACCTTACGTAAATGATTAAGTTCGAAACAATAGCATATTACCCAAGCAAACTAATCGGCTTAAAAGCTTGTATAAATTGATCAAATCCACCTTGAATAAACGTCATTAGCATTATATGCATACATTTTACATATATTTAACGTGTTAATTATTGCCTTCATTGAAAAAAAAAACTAATGTTTCGCATGATTTACTACATTACTATATTAATTTTTCAAAGTGTTGAAAAGAAACTCATGTCGCGTGTAAGTACACTTATTGGTTTTAAATTTTAACATTGTACATTGTGGGAAAGAATGTCAGCTCGCATATATACGGTATTAATCAAGCGCCATTAAAGTAAAATATTATAGCCAAGTCTGTCAACGCGCGGAATCATAAATCACGCGTGTCCCCTTCCCCTTCTACTGATTAAAATTAATGCTCTTGAGAATTGATACGCCCCCTTTTGCCGCGTAATTACAGCAATCATTGCACGCGCGAAAGCGCCTCGCGCGCGCTGTGATAAACGCACTCGGGTTTTCATCCCTCGAAGATACTTCCCAGCCACGCATTAATAATCAGCTTTTCTCTCCCCTTCACACGCATACCCATACAGACACGCGAACAACAACAACAACAACACGCACCACAAAATAACAGCCATAATTAACGCGAGTCGGCATAACGCGCGATAACTCCCCCTTTTAATTTTCCGTATCACGCCTGCGCGCAGTTAGATTTTTACGAGGGCATTATTATTCGTGCCGTTGCAGCGATTCATTCGTCATATGCGCGCGTTATACGTGATGTGTGTTTTTCTGTATATCTGTGGCTTCCCGGAATAACGAGTATAAAGACTTAACTCCATTTTACGTATTAATTACTGTTAATAGACACTCGCCCGGCAATTAAAGCTGTTGTGTTACCTTCTATTATCTATTTTGTGCCTTTGACCTTTGTTGCTGTAAAAATAGGTCATAATCGTCATGTCTGTTTATTATGTAGATAGAAATCTCACCTCCTTTTTGAAAAATAAATAAATAAATAAAGCATATTCAGTTAAGTC
>UXGD01003871.1:0-18927 GCA_900474315.1 Torymus auratus
GGAGATAGTACCGGAGGATTATCAGGTGTGCGAGGAATATACGCCATGTAGATCAATGTTTACGCAATTTCAACGTAAATACGAGGGTTTCACGTATTGCTGTTTGTACGAGGATTTCATGAAGAATATGATGGTTAGAAATTTGGATAAACCGGTGTATTTTAAAAATGTGGATCCGCTTACGTTGTATTGATAATGGTTTACATATGCGTGAGAACCTTAATTCAGAAGGTTCAACTGTCTTTCCGGATTCTGGGATGTCAATTCTGTAGCTTAAAGTTATTGTTGAATTATTACAAAAACGCTTCTTCGATTTTCACTGCCAGTTGTACGTGATTACGTCAGATGTAGTCGCGGCGTTATCGTTGCCTATACAAATGCTCTTCTTTTACTACGATTATACATGGCGATAGCACGAAAATAAATAAAACTTTCTCAACCGACTTTCATAATCCGCGCGGCGCTTTCATAATAAAGAGACCGGCAATCAGCATGCTGAGTTATTTTAGCAAACATCAATCGATGGGTATTTTTTGTTAGTAAATTGAGAGTTATTGTTAATAAAGTGTTTTACTTTCTGTATATATATACAGAACGTAAAACAATTTATTAACATAAGTAAGAGAATAACACATTTTTTAAAAAGAGTATACGATTATCTGTTGTAGGTGTATAGATATATATTTAAAGATTTGACCGTATAAAAGCCTGCAGCAGAGATTTCACAAAGACAAGTCTTGAGCAGCACCCGGTGTACAAAAGGGGTTGTCTACTGCGCGCTCGCAGTCGCAGCACGTGTGGCACACTTGTGAAGCGCTTTTAAAGCCCTATCCCCGCCCTCTTTCTTCCTTCCCGTCTCTCTCTCTCACTCACTCACTCTCTCTCGCTCTCTCTTTCATTCATTCTTTCTTTATTTCATGTCGACGCCTCTCCTGGTGTATACTCGTTTCGTTTTACTTCAAAACAATAGAACAAAATTGCGACGACAAATGTGCACAGAGTTAAATTAAATTGAATCGATAAGAAGCTAGATGTTGTTGTTCAGTAAAAGTGTGAAAGAGGAACGGGATGAGTGTAGCGCGCACGGCTTTTCACGCGACGATTTCCTGTGATTCCCGATAAATTTATCTGAATGGAGAGTAGCCACAAGCGCGCGCGTGACGCTGAGAAGTCCGCGTGGTGTGTGATTTGGCCACATTTTCATATCTCTTTTTCCCTCTGTGTTTTTTTTTTCTCGTTCCTTTTACGACATGCCCATTCATTGCACGAGTTCGTGCCTTTCCGAGTCAGCGCCATTGAATATTTCAATGAGCTTTCGTTATATTTTTTTATAGTATGAAAGTAAATGTTTATTGATATCGTGTGTCGCACATTAGACAAAATAGATTCTCGCGTATTCTAAGAACTGGTTAAAGAAATTTTAAGTTATAAATTTTTGTTATCAAAACATGCTCGAAATAAAAATGAAAAATTGAATTAAAAACAAAAATTTTCAACTACTTTCTTTCAATACCCACTATGCATCTAATGTATCACATTAAAAAAAGAGCGAAATAGTTCAATGAGAAATATGTGAATTTTCATTCTACTCGAGGATGATAATGGAAAGTTATCGATTAGCATTTGGAAAGAAAATAGACAGTAGATACAATGTTTTCGTGATCAATTCATTATTGATTCGTGAACTTAACACTAGATGGATATCTTATAATCATTACAAAAATACACCGCCGAGGCTATATAGCATATATTAACGTCGACAATGGTATGGCTAAATTATTCCTCTGGTTAGACTATTTTGCTCCATGGGCTCAATCAAGCACACACACTTACAGAACATATCAGCAGATTTGTTATTAGTATTTAATATTTTACTGATTGCGGCTTAATAATACGCCTATAAGGCAGACAGATGTAATAACAAGAGTATAGTTTAGCCACGAACATAATATTATAACAATAACAAAATATAGAAATATCCTAATAGCTATATTATATACATTTTTCGTATATTAATAAAAATAAAAGAGTCAGAATACACTCACCCCTGAAATCGTCGACACACCATATATAAGCCCCGACGTTGGAGCGAAGGACTTGGACGCCGGCGCGAGAGGAAGAGAATCTGTATCGTCGGGCACGGGAGGAAGGAAGAGAGCCGACGAGCGCGTGGGCTCGTTATCTCCTTTGAACTCCGGTCCCGATAGCGCGCTCGGCTTTTTCCTCTTTCTCTCGCTCGTCGCTACTTCAGCACGCGAGCAACTAGATTTTTCGTACAGTGTCGCATGCTGTACAGATTTTAAAATAGAGCTTGATTGTAGTAGCTTATGGGCGGCTGTTGAGAATCAATTTTTAGAAGAATATAGTTTCTGTGGGGTTTTATATAAGATTGTAGGTACATACGAATGTACTCAATAAATATGTAAATCTTGTATAATGGTGATGATGGAAAAAATATTTTAAAAAGATTGTCTCTATTTGAATTTAAATGAGTGTTTAGTTTGCTTCGTAATTCTTTTTGTCAAAAAATAGATAAAACATGAAACTTTGGGTATATTTATTAGGTAGATACAATATTGCAAATGAATTTGTATTACAGCAACATAAAAGTCGAGTTTTATTACATTTACCACCAGGTCAGCAGGTATAATTCAATTTAATTAGAAATAAAGTTTTATTTTATTAATGAAATAATAATTGGAGCAGAATAATATATTATTTTGTGATAAAATTTGGGTCAATGCGCCAGCGTGTGTCCACTGAGTTTAAAACCATAAAAACGACTTTTTTCGTATTTTAAAGTGCATAAACTTTAAGATTTTTGGCAGTTCTCGTAGAATTTCATGTTCAAAATAAAAAATTATGCTTTAACTTGTAAATAAGGGGGGTGGTCATACACTGGTGTTTTTGCATATTCTATGTTTTTTAATTAATTTTATATTTATTTATACATTTTTGCAATAATAATATATTTACCGCTTATTTTAATTTAATTAATGTCTAAATATTAAACATATCTATTTATACACGGAAAATCCTTAACTGGTCATTTACTGGTCCATTGACCCTATAATACATTATTGATTTTTTTTTTTTAATTTAAAATTTAATTTCAGTTTGAATATCAGGTACAATTCAATTGAATTAAAAATAAAGTTTTATTCTATTAATGAAATAATAATTCGAGCAGAATAATATATTATTTTTTCATAAAATTTGTAAAGTTTATTCACAAATAAATTTTTTTAATTCAAAATTAGTTACTAAAAGTTTAATTAAATAACTATAGACATTCATAAAATGGACTATCACACTACAACTTTACTATTTATTTATTTAGAATTTAATATAATATAAATACTTACTTTCATATCCAGAATATACAAAGATCATTAATAAATACCTACACTTTGACAAAATTGTCCAATTTCAAAATCTCCCGCGCCTCAACTCCGCGACGGCGCCCCGATACGTCCCCCACGTGACATCCGCGTCTTCTTCCGTCCGCGTTGCTATCAGCATCGCCGGCCGGCGGAGCCGCGTCTCTTTCGCGTCCATTTTGCGCTGCGAGCCACTACCGAGCGGATGCGCACTGCTGCTGCAAGCCTGGTTTAATGGCGACGGGGCCGCGACAATCCGCTGGCATCGCCGTTGCCTACGACGATGCTTTCGTCGAAGCAGGTAAATCCTCGTTATTGGCTCATTATTGACGATTGCTTGCTTTTATTTTCTCGCGCGAAGATGTATTTCTCTAGGAAATACGCGGATTCGAGACGAAGCTTGTGCTCGGGCTTTCGCAGGTATTAACGGGGTGATTTTTGAGTTTTTTGTTGAGAGTGGGTGCGCTTTTTTATTGCGAACGTATTTGTTGATGAATCGCTGAAAGTTTCGTTGAGTTTTCGAGGTTTTTGGGGTAGTTAGTGGGGTATGTCTTTGCTATCTTTATTCGCGTTTTTTATCTGTGAAACTAATCTAACGTACGTGTAATAGTAATTATAAATGCGCGAGGAATTCTCGAATGTTCTTTCATTGAATCCGACTCATTTTTCGTGTTAATTATCATTAATCGTTGACATAACCTCCATTTAGCAGCTGCATGCTCTATTTTATTATAATTCGTTATCTTTTTGCTGGAATTACGTAACTCCATGCTGGTGCTATTTTATATTAATGGTAATTACAGGCGATAAATGCAATGCATTTTAAATTTCATAAAACTTTTCTTTTCTCCGTTTCATTTTCATCTTATTTTAAGCTTATTGTGCTAACCAAGTTATAATTGAGTTAGAAGCTTTAGTTCCCTTTGACTAATGGACTTTATTTGATTTACAGTGTAACTGAACATTCCATCACATTGGTGATATATTGAACTGAATATAGATTTAAAACTCTGGTGATAGCTCCAAGCTAAGATGTATTTGTACAACTTGACGCTGCAGCGTGCCACTGGCATTACCCATGCCGTGCATGGTAACTTCTCTGGTACCAAGATGCAGGAGATCCTGGTCTCAAGGGGCAAGTCATTGGAGCTCCTGAGGCCTGATCCCAACACTGGAAAAGTACACACGATGCTGACTGTTGAAGTCTTTGGCATCATTAGATCTCTTATGGCCTTCAGGTTGACTGGTGGCACTAAAGATTACATTGTTGTTGGATCAGATTCTGGACGCATTGTAATTTTGGAATACCTTCCAGCTAAGAATGTGTTTGAGAAGGTGCACCAAGAAACTTTTGGCAAGAGCGGATGCAGGAGAATTGTTCCTGGACAGTATCTGGCTATTGATCCCAAGGGTCGTGCTGTCATGATTGGTAAGAGAAACAAATGTTATTTTTAATAAATCATTATTTGATTATTTTAAACCTTTAAATGATTATTTTATCAGTCCGTGTTTCACCTGAATAAACATTGATTTTAACTTCTGATTATGATGCAACCATATTATAGAAAAATATTTTATGTTACAATGTAAGTTTTTATTTCTAAAATATTAATTTATTTTACAGGAGCAATTGAGAAACAGAAACTAGTCTACATTCTTAACAGAGATCCAGAGGCTCGTCTTACAATTTCTTCGCCACTTGAGGCACACAAAAGTAACACCCTTGTCTATCACATGGTAGGTGTTGATGTAGGTTTTGAAAATCCTATGTTTGCCTGCTTGGAAATTGATTATGAAGAAGCTGATACAGATCCAACTGGGGAAGCTGCAATAAAGACACAGCAGACCTTGACCTTTTATGAGTTAGATCTCGGTCTTAATCACGTGGTACGCAAGTACAGTGAACCACTTGAAGAAGTATGTAATTCTCGATTTACCCTGATTTTTTCTTCAAGAAAGGCTCAATATTAATTAATATCACTTTATTTCCTACTTGCAGCACGCAAATTTCTTGGTATCAGTACCTGGTGGTAACGATGGACCAAGTGGTGTACTCATTTGCTCAGAAAATTATCTCACCTACAAAAATCTTGGTGATCAACCTGACATTCGTTGTCCTATTCCCAGACGTAGGAATGATCTGGATGATCCTGAGCGGGGCATGATTTTTGTCTGTTCTGCAACTCACAAAACCAAAAGCATGTTTTTTTTCCTTGCCCAAACGGAGCAGGGTGATATCTTCAAAATAACTTTAGAGACTGACGAAGATGTGGTCACAGAAATCAAATTGAAATACTTTGATACAGTACCAGTGGCCACAAGCATGAGTGTGCTGAAGACTGGTTTTCTGTTTGTAGCATCTGAATTTGGCAACCAGTAAGTTTCTTGAATATCATCATACTTTATATTTATTGTATGTGAATGACAATTTACATTTCTATTTTAGCTATCTGTACCAAATCGCTCACTTAGGTGACGATGATGATGAGCCTGAGTTCAGCTCTGCAATGCCTCTTGAAGAGGGTGACACATTCTTCTTTGCACCCAGACCCTTGAGGAATCTCGTTCTTGTCGACGAGATGGACAGTCTCTCCCCTATTATGGCTTGTCAGGTAAAATCTATTTCTACAACTCATAGCAGTACTTATGGCACTCACAAGTAGGGAAAGAATGCTGCCTTTGGCAAACCAAGTTCTTTCTCTGTGACGAGTGCCAGAGCAAATATCCTTTGTCGCCTTCGACTTGTAATTGCAAGTCGAAGTGAATCAAAGAATGACAACTTATTGTTTACAACTAGAAATAGAAGTATAAAATTAATATTTTTATTTATTTATAATAAAAAGAAATTATATAAATCTTTAGGTTGCTGATTTGGCCAACGAGGATACACCCCAGTTGTACATTACCTGTGGCCGAGGACCGCGCTCGACCCTTCGTGTTTTGCGCCACGGTCTCGAGGTCTCAGAGATGGCCGTGTCCGAACTTCCTGGCAACCCCAACGCCGTCTGGACCGTCAAGCGACGCATCGATGGTTAGTTACAAAGACTTGCGCATGTACCCCTTGTCCCCGTTTCTTTTAGTAGTTGTTTGGATATCTTTATTAGATGCACCACGTTCCCGTCAAATAAGAAAACTGTCGCAATACTATATTTAATTCTTCAGCGCTTTCCAGTTTTCTTCTTTGTCGTTATAATGTTTTAAGATTTCTTTTTTGACATTGTTATATGAACACCCAAAAACCCTTATATCGTGATAGTACTTGCTCAACAAAGTACTGTCACGCCTAGTATAAAATATGAACTAGTAGAAAAAAATTAGAACGACCATATTCTCTCTCATTTGACGATTTTGAAAGTCCTTGTTATTACGAGCGCTAAATTTTTTCTACTCACACGATCGGTGGCGCGCGTCTTTGAACAAAAAGCAAAGATAACTGCAGCCTGGTGGTTTGATACACTCTTATCAGACACCAGTTCTCTCCTTTCAGGCCGTCGGCAACGGATGATCGGTCGTTTGAGGCCTGGCTGAGTTTAAAGTGCTACAGGTAAGGGAAGCTACGCGTGAGAGTCACCTTATATCCACCGGACCAGACTCACACGTTCAACTACGTTCTCACTCTCATGTTTTTTTTTTCTATCTATACCTAGGACCGAAAATCCTTTGCCGGTCATATAAAGGCAATTTTGTACAACAGATGATCAAAAATAGATTTCTTTTAACTATTGCATTAACATTTTTTTTTTTTTTTTTTCCAACTCAAGGTAATAGATATTCTGTAATTATCAGTTACTGCATTTTTGTTTTAAATTACTTAATTAATGACATTTTTTATAACTGTAATTTTGTTTAATTATTAAATTAATTTTTATTTTTAATTAATATCAATTATCTAAAGAACAGATACTACACAATTAAAATTAAAGGTGATTTAATTTAACGATTAGAAGCCTTAGAGCATGGCAGGACCCGATTTCACTGAAAAACAAAACACACCGTTGGTCACCATACTTTAGCCCTCGATGTTGTTTAAACTAGACGCGTCGTTATAATTTTGGTTACAGAGGAGTTCGATGCATACATCATTGTGTCATTCGTGAACGCCACCCTGGTACTTAGCATTGGCGAGACAGTCGAGGAAGTCACAGACTCGGGTTTCCTCGGCACTACGCCGACCCTCAGCTGTTCTGCTCTCGGCGACGATGCGCTGGTTCAGGTAATTAATCAATTTAAAATTTTTACAATTATTATCAAAGCACTGCGGTATCTCCGACACCTGGATATTCCCCGCGTATCGGTCGCAAAATAGTGCAAGATAAACATTAGGTTCTCGCATCGTTGGTGTGCTTGATATGATCATTTTCAGTAGAGCACTCCTGGTATATTGGCCTAGACAAATCAACATCCCTAAAATTCTAGTTATCTTGCTAACACACATAAAAAATAAACAGCATTTTATATAATTCTCTTTTATCCATTCAGGTCTACCCGGACGGTATCCGTCACATTCGCGCAGACAAGCGTGTCAATGAGTGGAAAGCACCTGGCAAGAAAACCATCATCAAGTGCGCAGTGAACCAGCGGCAGGTCGTCATCGCCCTCACCGGCGGTGAGCTTGTCTACTTTGAGATGGATCCCGTAAGTTTCCTTTTACTTCTCAACTGTCGCGTCTTGTTCTCTGCGGGTTGTACTCTATGCTCGAAGATGTAAATGGCGCGTAAAGCATGCTTTGCGATGTCCGACACCCGGCGTGCGTTTTCAGCGCATGTCGAAGTCGTTATGTAGCAAACATTTTCTTTTTTCTATAAAAAAATTGCTACAATTGTTGAATTTTTTTCTATATATCCTTTTTATAATCAAGTAAAAACTAAACTAATTCATGTCTCTTCGCTACGCAGACCGGCCAGCTCAACGAGTACACGGAGCGCAAGAAAATGCCGTCAGAGGTGATGTGCATGGCGCTGGGTAACGTCGCCGCAGGCGAACAGCGCTCTTGGTTCCTCGCGGTCGGCCTCCAGGACAACACCGTGCGCATTATCTCCCTTGACCCGTCCGACTGTCTCGCGCCCCGCAGTATGCAAGCCTTACCCGCTGCTGCAGAGAGCTTGTGTATCGTCGAGATGGGCATCAAGGACAACGACGCTGGCGAGGACAGTAATCAGATTCAGTCGACGCTGCATCTTAATATCGGTGAGTTTAATTTATTTTTATTTTCAGTTTTTTCTTCTCGGTAGCTCCAAATGATTATGTTATCAAGTCCGTGTTTCAACTGAAAGCATTGATTAGAACCTTCTTCGATAATGATGGATTCCTTGTATAAAAAAAAATCTTATCCTCTCTGCGTCCTAGTTTATATTTAACCATTCCCTTATTTTCACCACAGGTCTTCAGAACGGTGTACTATTGCGAACGGTCCTGGACCCGATCTCGGGTGACCTTTCCGATACGCGAACACGTTACTTGGGTTCGCGACCCGTCAAACTTTTCCGCATCAGGATGCAGGGTAACCAAGCTGTTCTCGCTATGAGCAGTCGCTCCTGGCTGAGTTACTACTATCAGAATCGATTCCACCTGACGCCCTTGTCGTACGAGAGTTTGGAGTACGCCTCGGGCTTCAGCTCTGAACAGTGTCCAGAGGGTATCGTCGCTATCTCGACCAACACTTTGAGGTAAATATCTAAGAAGGTTTATAAATTTTAAATCTGCATGCACGACCGTTGTTATTACCGGTATGGGGTGACCGGCCCCATTACGGGCCATAGGTTGGTGCTAGACTAATAAATTCGGCTTTCTCTACATTGGTGTGCTTTGGGTATTTAGAAGTGCACTTCTATACGAATGCTACATTCCTCATATACCTATGAAAGTAACGCGTATGTTTAGCAGAAAAACAAGTTTAGCAATAAAAAATTGAAAGCTAAATATCTATTTTATCTCTGTAGGATTTTGGCTCTGGAGAAGCTCGGCGCGGTATTCAATCAGGTCAGCTTCCCGCTGGAATACACGCCGCGCAAGTTCGTCATTCATGGTGAGTCGGCGCATCTCCTGCTCATAGAAACCGAGCACAACGCCTACACGGAGGAGACGAAACAGCAGCGTCGGCTTCAGATGGCCGAGGAGATGCAGGAGGCGGCGGGCGCCGAGGAAGCTGCTGTTGCACGCGAACTCGCCGAGGCCTTCCTCTCGGAAGAACCGAATGAGCAGGTGTTTGGCGCACCAAGAGCCGGGCCTGGATTGTGGGCGTCACTAATCAGAATCATGGCGCCGACGACTGGCACGACATTCCAGGTGCACAGGCTCGAACAGAATCTTGCTGCTTTGAGGTGAGTTGAATTTTATTTCTCGTTTCTTTTTAGTTTACTGTATGAAATCCGCGTTTCGTTCTCTATAAGTCTTCTTGATGATTTGTGGATTGCACAAACGCGGATATTAAATCGCCGCTATATCCCATCTTCAGTTTGTACTTTATTGCTCACTGAAGTCGTAAGTTGGTAAACAGTTTTTTAATGAAAAAACTTTATTGATTCGTTTTCGCGTACCTAATGCACGGTAGAATACAAAATTTAACAATTGTGTTTTTTTTTAGCTTGGCATTAGTGAAGTTTGCCAACCAAGGAGATCAACTGTTCCTCATCGTCGGTGTTGCTAAGGAGTATCAGCTCAATCCAAGAATCAGCAATGGCGGTTTCCTCTACACTTACAAGTACGTATCTTACCATTTTCATAATTAAACTTTATCATATCGGTAAAAACAGAGATTCTGAATGATGACAATATCACACTACCTGCATACTGATGATAACCCTGCAGTGCTGACTTCTCACCAATCAAAACTCAATCTCCTCACTTTTCCTTCAACAATTTTCTAACAAAAAAAACTAATTTCATTTTCAGAGTAAACTCCGATTGCACTAGCATTGAGCTGGTTCATCGCACGTCCGTCGACGAGATTCCGTTGACGATCTGTGCGTACCAGGGCCGCGTCCTCGTCGGTGTCGGCAAGATGTTGCGATTATACGACATGGGCAAGAAAAAGCTGCTGCGTAAATGTGAGAACAAGCACATACCGAACGCCGTTGTCTGCATCAATGCCATCGGTCAGCGGATCTTCGTCAGTGACGTGCAGGAGTCCGTCTTCGCTGTCAGGTACAAGAGGCAGGAGAACCAGTTGATTGTCTTCGCGGATGACACACACCCGAGATGGGTTACCACGACGTGCGTACTGGATTACGGCACCGTTGCCACGGCAGACAAGTTTGGCAATATCGCTGTGGTTAGTATTATTATAAATTAATAAGTACGTTTATTTAATTATAATGAATTGAAGAGATTTATCCCGCGTCGTTAAGTTTTCTGTAAGTGCACGTTTTGACGTATGGAAATAATAACGCGGGAGATCAAACTGCCGCTCTATCCCATCTTTAGTTTGTACTTTATTGCTCACTGAAGTCGTAAGTAGGCAAACAATTCATCCTAAAAACAAAACAATTAGTAAAAACTACTCGATCAATTCATTAAATACAATTGAAATTAGTAAATTAAAAAATTCTAAATACAAGTGATGCTTATGACACTCTTTTTTTGTAAATTACAGATTCGTCTGGCGGGCGGCATTAACGACGACGTGGACGAAGACCCAACGGGCAACAAGGCGTTATGGGACCGTGGCTTGCTAAACGGCGCTTCACAGAAAGCGGACACAGTAGCCAGTTTCCACGTTGGCGAAACAGTGATGTCGCTACAGAAGGCAACTCTCATCCCCGGAGGTAGCGAGTCGCTCGTCTACACAACCATTAGCGGCACCGTCGGCGTCCTTGTGGCCTTCACCAGCCACGAGGATCACGACTTCTTTCAACATCTGGAAATGCATATGCGCGCCGAGCATCCGCCGCTGTGCGGTCGCGACCACCTCAGCTTCCGCTCGTACTACTATCCCGTAAAGAACGTCATCGACGGCGACCTCTGCGAGCAGTTCAACAGTATCGAGCCGACTAAGCAAAAGAGCATCGCCGGTGACCTCGAGCGTACACCTAGCGAGGTATCCAAGAAACTCGAGGATATCAGAACGAGATACGCTTTCTAAATCGAGATCTCGTTTACGTTCCATTACTCGGTCTGTCGCGCTGGATCGTCGATTGTAATGATAGACGGTCTAGTTCCTTCAAGTATTTATTGCGGTTTTCAAATATTTGCGTTGTGTGATGATCATCCACTTAGTTTGACGAACATGTCAAAATTAAGAGAGAAGACAGGAATCTTTGTCACCTTAAGTTCGAATAAACTTAAATTTGTAAATAGACTTCGGTATCTGTAATGAGTTAGTGAGGATAGTGAGGAGGTATACATTAAGGAGCGAGAGATTAGTTTTAATCGTATATGATAATTTGACATGTTGCTTGCTTGGCAGGCATTCTTTTCTTTTCTTCACAATTCAACCCATTAAAAATCTGTATTTTTACTTCACTTATAACAACACTATGTTTACATTCATATTTATTTTGAAAATAAATTACGCTTTTTTCTAAATATCCTTGTCGACTTATTTTGTTCAAAACCAATGAATTCCCAATTTTATAACATTATATAGTGCAGTACTTACCAGCGAGATAAAAAAAATGCGAGTTTTGCGTCATAACAAAATACGTATTATTTGTGGAGTAGTTGATATACAGCATCCTTATGAGAGAAGTTATTACTTTTTCGCCTTCTTTTTTATTAAAATTTGTTTCATATCTTCCGAATAATCATCTATATAGGATATCTTGCGTCCAGTGTATCGACCAATAGCAAATAACGAACAAAATTGTTGTTTATTAGTTATTTTGATCGCTTAATAAGTTGATTAATTTTCACGATAAGTAATCCTTTCTATCCCAGACGTCCAAACATACCAGAACAATACACTTTTTTTTACATTACTCGCACAACCACGACACGCTGATTTATCCGCATCTCTCACTCTTCCAAGCCCGCGCGCTCATTCAGCGCATTGAAATGCGAGGCGTCCATTCATTCGCGCGGTAATAAAGATAAAAGTGCTGCACGTCGCGCGTCGGCCGTCGAAAACAACTGGCGGCGGCTAATCAATGGGGCGAGCGGCGAATTTATTAGCGCCAGACGGGATAAATTTTCATTCGCCGGCTATGCGGAGAAGTTTTCAACGTCGGTATAAGGAACAAAAAATAACTGATCGGTGGTTTTCGCATACCGCCTGTTGGTGATGTAAATAATTGCGGTGGTAAATTAATATCGGATTCATTCCTTTAATGTGCACACTTTGTGGAATTTCTTTTTACGAAAAAATGCAAAAATTATATGCGTACAGCAAAATGTATTAATATTTGTATTACACGCTGTCAGAAAACCAACTTTTTACAACATTACTTCTCTCACGCACTTTCCTGTATCAAATTCAATTCCACGCACATCAAATCAAAAGCCGTTTTTGTATCACGCCCATGTAACATCGAATACTATGCAAATCACAAAATAGCGCGCACCATCCACGAAAAGACTACGCGCCGTCATTGGATCGCAATATAGCATGTATATCACGGGGCTACATCGCATTGCAAATGCACTCTATCTCACTCCGCCGCCGGGGGGATGAATATTCCGCGAGTGATCTATATGCCGCGTGTGTTTGCCCTTCCGCGGCTATTGCGCTAAAATCGAGAGCGCAATCAGAGTCGAGGGTATAGGGTAGATGGGAGGGTATCTTTTACTTTAGCAGCGTGTGTATATATATGTATATATAGAAGTTTCGAGGGCTTACCTCGGTTTTTGAATAATTCGAAAAGTTCGAGGCAAGGGGAGTGTGATGTGGTTTTTCCAGCGGTGTTCTTGAAATTTGAATTCCGCCGGGTTTCGTGGCGAATTTAAAAGTGGGTTAGATCTTTAATGAGTTTGTAAATAGCCTTTCAATTTTAAATAATTAAATATGGAATTGCTGGGGTATAATGATGGCTATTACAGAATTATTCATAATGATACCTGAATATTGTAGGAATACTGCGGTGATAACAGTTTGGCATTTAATAATGATGATGCTATAATAATTCAACAAGCCATTAATTAATTAACATTCTGTATGAAACAAAAATCCTTTGAAAGAATCGATTTGTAGTCTCCCGCGTGAAAATATTATATGAGATCTATATGAGATCTCATCTGTAATTTTAATTAATAAATAATTTAATTTTTATGTAAAAGTATGAATAAGTATAATTTTATGAATTTAAAAAAGTATGTTTTTATGAATCTAAAAAAAGCAATAAAGATTCAATAAAACATAATATTCATTTATGCTTTTACAGCAAAATAAATTATTTAATAATTAATTAAATTTACAGATGGAATCTCTTATGAAACCTCATATAATAGATTCACATGTCTGAAATTCATATAACGATCTCATATAATATTTTCACAACAAAAAAGGCTTCACAGATCTTTATAAAACACTTTACCGAACATATCACGTTTTTCAATCCGAGCTCCGAGCCTCTCCACGTCTGAAACAATATAACTTCGCACCTGGCAGAAACGTTGCCGCGACAAAACCTCAATTCCGGCGACACCTGTGCTCGCACGGTCGAGAGAAATATTCGCACTACCGCCTCGATTTTTCGCCCGTCGCGTATACTGTCGCCCGCAATTTCGAATTTTCCCAAAGAACAATGCACATTGTTCGCGGTCTCTCGCGAGCCGGAAGATACATCGTGCGCGCTCGCCCGGATTTTAATGCGCGCACAGTTTTTTTTCTCCCTCGTGCGACCGGGAAAAGAGCAAAAGATTAATTTCGTTGGCTCTTTTTGAAGCTTGAGCGAAGTGTCGTTGTGACAGGTTGGATTGTCTCGCGTGATGTAAATGGATGGTAGATTTTTTAACTTGGAGAAATATGCAATGGGTATAACTGAGATTTTTCTTAGCTGCGTGATTTCAAGGGGGTGTCGCACTATACTGTTTTACCGGCGGAACATGTAAAAGTAGTTAATATAATAAAAGAATAGCGATTTGCGCTTTGAACAAATTCAGTTCTCCAGCTGTAATCCTGTAATACATCATTCTACAAAGTTTCGCGGCAAAAAAACAACATCACGTGTGTTTATTTTTGGAACAAAAATTAACGAAAATTAACGAAACTTCGTTCCAAGAATAAATTAAGGTGTTGTCTTTTTTTTGCCTCGAAACTTTGTAGAACGATGTATTAGAAGATTACACAGGGCAACTGAATTTGTTTAACGCTTTCGGTTGTAGGAGCCACTATAGTACCCATTTTTCCTCTTGAATGTTTTAAAAATATATTTTCTTATGGTTTTCGACACATGAAAATTTTTAAAAAAAGAATGTGTGAAAAAGATGGTTTACGTTTAAGGAAAAATTTGAGGAGTTAGGAAAGATTAAATCAATTATTACAAGTTTTTTTATGAAAATCTACTGCATTTATGTTTAATTTTGTTGTTGGCAGAAATGCATCATTACACTATTCGTAGTATAATCAGTTTGAAAAAAAAATTTTAAATCCAAATATATATTCTGTCGTTGCAGGCTCGTACTTGACGATGCATAAATTAAATCGAATATTTGACTTTTGGTCGCGTTTAGGTCTTTCAGTACTATTCCTATAGGGTAGTAAATTTTTCTCGTTGTGAGGGTGGAGGCGATAGCTTCGCCTAAAAAATCTGACACTTAAATCGATTACAACTTTTTAATTTCTATATACATTAATATATACATCAACAGTTAAAAAAAATGTAAAGCTTTTCGATCACATTATAAAAATAATAGTATTGTATAAAAGCGGTTTCATTCATTCACTCGCCATCATCTGCCGAAAGATTAAAATATAAATACGTATCAGGAAAGTTTCATTTCCCAGTCATTTCCCAAGACTACATTTATTTACAAGAAAAATAAAACAATACCTAGCGACTATAATAATACATTTAGATACGGGTCCGGCAGGTGATTATTTAGCTTATGTGAGATTTTTCGCACGGGCGAAGTGAGTTCTTACGTACAGAACTAATTACGAGTGACCACATCATCCGCATTACATTCCAGTGAACTCTGCTTACGGCTGTCCACCTCATCGCGGACCTCCTGGTTCGTCATACTGATCTCAATAAATCTGCACAATTCGAAATCGTTGAACTGTTTTAGAATAGTGTCCACGATAAGTGGTATGTCAAGGTAGATGACGACCGAGAGTACCACACTTGCCGGATTGAGCACCCGCTCGCGTACCACCGCGCGCCTAGTACGCGCAACTATAATCGGCCCGTAGAGCGGAAACTCGTTAATGAAAGCGCGCGATAGGACGAATGTCACGAATTCCTTGTTTCGTGCGTAGTGCCGCATCTCGTGGACGCTTCTCGACAACAAACTGTACATTGTGCATCTGCTCCCGGGGACGACAATACGCGACTTGAGCCGATCGATCTCGTCGTTTATCGGCACCATATGAAACCCAACGTCGTTGATTCGCATCGCTGCTAGTTGTTCGACTAAACGCTCGTTCTCGGGAGCGAAGCGCCTACCGATAGCGCGCATGCGGTGTATAAACCTAGCGGTGCTGAGGGCCGCCTCCTTCCTGTTGACGTCCGTCATCATTTTGCCAGCTAGGCTCAGTGGTGTCTCGCCCACCACGTTGCGTATGTTCATGTTGGCGCCAAAGTTCGCCAACGCATCCGCCATGAACTTGTTACCGGCTGCTATGGCGTAGTGAAGCGCTGTTGCGTTGTTTGAGTCGCTCGCGTCTACGTCAGCACCGTGTTCCAACAACAAGGCGACCAGGGCGTCGTTGTTGTTGAGCGTCAGCCGGACAGCGAGATGCAAGACTGTCGACTGATCGGTCAATTTGGCGTTGATGTCGATGCCCATCGACAGTAGGTACGCCACTAAGCGGCCCCGCGTCGTCGGGGAGAAACTGCCCGCCACCGCGTGTAATGCTGTCTCGCCCTTGTTCGTCGTCGCGTGGATGTTGGCACCGTTCTTGATCAGCTGCTCGGCTAGCTGATACATGTCGGCTCTCAGCGCCATGTGTAGAGCGGTCCTGCCATCTCTTGTTTTCGCGTTCACGTCGCAGCCGGCTTTCACGTACAATGGCAGCAACCGGATCCTAGCACTCTCGTTGGTCACGAACAGATCCGACATGTGCTCTATTTCACAGAGAGAGTGGATGAGGGTCCATCCGCCGGGGCAGCGAGGTGTGAGAGTCGCGCCGTGACGCAAAAGTTGGTCGACGATGTTAAAGGCGTACCCGAACAGGTTACTTTTTATGTCTTCTGCGATATCGAACTCAATCCATTTGAAGAGCGAGTTCGTCGTAAGAAAGACAAGCGCCGTCCTGCCTTCTGCGTCCATCATGTTGACGTCAGCCTTGTACTCCAGCAGCAGCTTGACAATTCGCAACTGGGGCGAGTCTTTCCGGTTAAACCAGATTCTCGTGTTCTCGCTTAATCTGCCCGACTTTGCGACTTCGAAGTCAATGCCTTTTACCATCTCTGCCATTCTCGTGGTTAATATACATGCGATCATCAGTGGGGTCAGACCGCGATCGTCAGTCTTGTTTACGTTCGCCCCGGCTTTGAGCAGTGCCTCGGTGACTTCGACGTCGCGTCGTGCCACCGCGTAATGCAACGGTGAGCACCGGTCCCACTTGCCGGGACCCGGTAAACTGCTGCTCGAGGAATTTACCAAGATCTTGCTGTAGAGCTCGGCGAAGCCAATGTCGTGGCTGACCGAGTGTAAATTGTGCAGGCAGAGCACCTTCGTCAGTGCGTCGATCGCCTCCTTGAATCGCAATGTCACGGCGAGGGTCAGCGGCGTGGCTTTGTTGCGAGTCTCCTGACCGGATACGACACTGCGCAGCGCACCGTTGGCCAGCAGCAGCTCAACCTTAGCCACGTCGCTGCTTTTTACGGCGAAGTGGAGCGGTGTATAGCCGAAAAACGCCCTATTACGGTGATCGAAATTGATCTTGTCGATGGCGCCGTTGATGTCGTAGTGCCCGCTGCGAATGAAATCCTCGACGACTTCTGCCGGACCCAGCCAGCACGCGATATGGAACAACGAAATCCCGGAGCGGTCGCGCAGGTTCAAGCGCATTCTCTTCACGTTCAAGTACTCGAAGAGCAGCTTGACCATGTACTTGTCCTCGCGGTAAGCCGCGCAATGGAACGGCGTGAGCGAGTAGTCATTCTGAGCGAGCGGGTCCGCGCCGCGTTCCAGCAGCAACTTAGCGTGCTCGTAGCGTTTGTACGTGACGGCGAGGTGCAGGGGCGAGGCACCGCGTCTGTTCGCGTCGAACTCCCTTTTTATACGCATCGAAATAGCCGATTCGTCGAAGTCGAGAAACTCCTTGAAGACGCTGATATCGCTGTATATGCAGGCGATGTGCGAGGGCGCGAGGTTGTCGCGGTCCGTCGGATTGTACTTCTCCTTGATGTACGCTTTGAGAATTATGTCGAACACATTTCGACTCGTCTTCGTGGTCTCGAAGAGCATCTCGGCAGGTGAGATGTCGTTAACGCTGATCTTCCGGAACGAGTAGCCGTGACGTAACAGCTCTTGCGCCACCACCGAGTCGTTGAAAAGCAGCGCGTGGTACATCGGCGTGTCGTTGAATTTGGCAAGATTCCGGTCATCCTGCGGTCGCGCGCCAGCCTTCAAGAGAATTTTTACGGCCTCCGAGTCCCATCTGCTGCAGGCGAACATTACGGCATCGTAGTCCGCGTATGTCGAGTCGACGATTTCGTTTTCCGTGACAAACAGATGGAGGTTCTTGTGATTCTTCTTCTCAATCAGCTCTAAGAGCGTGTCCTTAAGTGTTGTTGACACTGCCATCGTTATAGCGTGGTAAAACTGCTAGAGAGCTTGACGGTGTGCCTGAAAAATGTTAACTACATTATTTAGGGTTTATGGGGAACAAGACACGCGTCAGATCCAAGTCGAAATAAATGTGGAGACATGTGACAAACTCTTACAAAAGTGTGGCCATATGCAAATTTATACATTTCTGATAAATTTGGAAATCATATCCCAAATTTTTATTCACAGTTGTTCAGAGTTTCTCACATTTTACGACGCGTTGAAAAAAAAAATTAAATATAAATAAATAAAATAAGATGAATGCTTTATACTTTTATACATTTTATATATGGGGCGTTTTCTGTCAAATTAGCCACCCCCCTGCGCACTTTACTTTTTAAGGTTGTATGGGCTATATATAAAAATAATGTCAGATCAATAAAATTTCGTCAGTAGTGTTGGCAAAGAACGTTTTAGATTTCCAGATTTCCATTTCTTTTTGTCAACTGCTTATTTATTAAATTATTTAGTAAATTTAAGTATTTGATGATTTTAATTAACTTATAAAATCTTTCTAAATATTACCTCATGGTTTGATTAAATAAGACATTGATTAAATATAAGAATCAATATACGTTTTATAAAATAGCTGATTTTTGTCTTCTTAAGTTTGAAATACGTACAGTCACATCCAAAAGTAGCATAAAAATCTTTAAAAAATTCATAGAAAGCTGTG
>UXGD01003872.1:0-18915 GCA_900474315.1 Torymus auratus
CTTAAAAAGTAAGAAGTTGCTCTAGAAAAAGTAGTCCACTTGATGGACGCAGTACAACTGCGGATTTTCATTTTATACACTATAATAAACAAGAAAAACCGGGCCCTGAAAGTGTGCTCGAAAAAAAAATTTTCAAATCGTGATTTCGGGTTTTGTCACAACTTTGATGAGATGTGCACATATAAGCGTATATAATTTATAGGACTAATTCCCAAAGTAACAGTCATCCTGCGCAATGTGTAATGCGCCTTTAACGATAATATCGTATTTTTGCACGCTGAATCGCAAGCTTATAACTAAAGAAATCTAAGAAAAAAATAATTTTATCCGACACATTGTTTATCGCAAAACAAAAACAACAAAGTAAACTAAATTCCCATTCGCCTACCTCACCTTGTGTACCATTTAACGAGAACCGCGCGCTATGACTAATCTCTACCGGCGCGGCTTCGGGAAACGCTATATCTAATCGATTTTATCGCACCTCCTTTATTTTTTTTTCTCTCACTCCATATATAGGTACTACACTCGCGCGCGTTTCATTGAACCATGTCGCACCTGGCGCTTACACATACTCCAAACAAATAACTCCAACATTCCATCAAAAATCCTCACAATAACTGCATTCGAGGGCGCCCTATATACATCTTCCATTCCGCAACAGCTATTATCATCATCATCATCATCTTTACAATTCACATTGTCCCATCTCTCTCTCTCTCAGAAATTAGCCTCCCCATTCACTGTATACCCCAACACAGTCAGCGCTACTCGTGCACGTACGCGCAATTTTCCAAAAAGAGGGTCAGCTGACAAAAGAACAGAGCTCGCGGTCGCTTCGATCCCCCCTCCGTCGCCGTCGCGTATATTACTATACTATGCCTACTCTATATACGTGACACGGTTTCTTCCCGATCGCGCGTCGCGCCTCCTCCAATCGGCGCCGCGGACCGCTTAATTCGCAATGTCGCTTCAATTACGTATATGTACGACACGACGTTGTAGCCGGCAGCTTCGGCTGCGTGGAATACCCTTCGCTTCTATTTTCGCGGCCCGCGCCTGCGGTGCACTTGTACTATTATAGCGCGCGAGGAGAGAGCGCGGGAGAGAGAAGAAGCGCCAGAGGAGTTGCCAGTCGTCACGGTTTTTATTTATGGCTGCGAGAGCGGCTGCAGGTGGGAGAGAAGAGAAGAAGAAGTTTCGGGAGTAAGAGAGAGAGAGAGAGAGAGCGGGAGGAGGCTCGTCCGATGGGTGTGAGAGCGGCCAAGTTCAAGTGAAGCCGGGAGCCGAGGAATGAGGAATTCAACGTCGTATAGTGTGTGTAGTTTCAGAGGTTCTGTGTCGAATCGTTCGAGTTTAATTTTGTCTCTATGTTTCATTTAATTAATTATAGCTATGTTGGGTTATACGTGAATGTAAGATTAAATGATTTTTTACTTTTGATTTTTCTATCTACTATATGTATAATTAACTATTGGAAAAAGTTCATTAACAAACATATTATGAAGCATAAATGTATCAAAATATCTACCTCAGAAAAACTTATATAAATTATATATGTATACACTTGTGATCTAATAATTATGATATACTAATTTATTAGAAATATACAACGAATTTAATGCTATCGCCGATATGACGTATTGTATGTACTTGAGCATCGTAAAAGAATGCCTGATTTATATAATCGCGCGTCAATTTAACTTTGTTAGCGACAATTTATAGGTTTGACGCTACACCGTTCTGAAAAATTCACTAGAATTGCAAATCTCGTGAGTCTGAGTACCTATACACAGCCACACTCGAACGAATCAGCTGCTCGCTGCATCAGCAGAGTGAGTCGTTGATGTTTTATAGCTCGTTTCGGTGAATGGCATTATGCAAAGAACAAATGTATATATCCATCTTCTCCGGTCTAGCTGCAGCAGCTGCATATTATCGAATTGGTGAATCACCGAGGGATTTCCTTAGACTCGTCAGCTTAGAAATTACACGTACAAAAAGCTCGAGGCTCGGATTGCAAGCTCTCGTTGCCGGTATATTGTACACGGAGAAAAATTTATTAGTAAACTTTACTTTTTTTAATAAGAAACTTTATTATTTTCATATAGTAGCGCTGGGGCACACTCGTCGTGTGGGATTTTTACTTTTTGAATAGTTATTTTTAAGATTTTCTTAGCAATTTTTACTGTTTAAATAATTATTGTTGTAGAAAATGTTATACTTCTTGAAATGATAATTTTTATCACTCTTGTAGTAAATTGAATGATTTTGTGATATTCCGTTTTATTAGTCATAAAAATTATTATTTCAAAAAGTAAACTTTGCTGCACAAAAATCATCATTTTAAAAGGTAAAAACTCGTTACGAAAATTTTAAAAATTATTATTTAAAAAGTAAAAATACCACATATCGAGCGCTACTATATAAAAATAACAAATTTTCTCATAAAAGAAAAGGTAAAGTTTACTAATAACTTTTTCCCCGTGTACATCCGTCTCTACTTTACGACTCTCAGCAGGAAAAAGAGAAGTCTTGAATGTCTTTATACATCCTCTTATAAACTTCGTGTTTATATATACGTACGATCTCGACATAACCTTGACATTTTTTATTTTTTTTTCTTCAATTCAAAATTTCCTCCAAATTAATTTAATATCGACCGCACTTGATTGCTTATTCGAACGACACGCTATATAAAGGCGACTTTTTTCCCGTTGCCGCATATATACGAAATAATCAATTTGTGCGCGATGAGGCATTAAAAAAGCGTCGCGAGATGACGACCTCCCGTCTTCAGACGACGACGACTTTTTTTCGAAAGCTGGCTTCTTTTTTCGCACACGTGCGCCGGGTCCGCAATCATTATTCGCACGCGTCAGTCAGTCAGTCAGTCAGTCGGCCTTCTAGCTTCTTCTTCTTCTTCTTCTTCTTCTCGCGCTCGTCAAACGCGCTTGAATGTGGCAATTATTAAGGGACACGCGAGCGAGAGAGATAGCAGCGAGACAGCTAATATAAGAGATGAAATCCAAGACGATTATTATTGGCATGTAAATATTTTGATTGGGAACTCGATTGTTTTGAAATGTCTTCAATGCAGTTCTTATACGATTGTATCTATAATATATTTATTATTGTATTATAGTATATATGTACATTGTGTTTATCAAACAAACTATGCAATTAAAACGCGCAATTAGCATTTCTACTGCAGCTTCTGCGAAATCAGCGAAATGTCTTATTCACTCCTCTCCCACCTCAATCTATCGACCATGCAGAGCAAACAATTTTTTTTTGCGCATCGAAATCACGTTCTAATAACATCACTCTATATACCTCCACTCTATCGCGCGCATCAGAATACGCGCACTCTTAATTGCGATATTTGTTTTCTAAACGAAAATCCCCGCGCGAGCACTATATATATATACGCACCACTCGCTCCTAATATAAATCCGCACGCTTCTCTCTTGCGCGAATAATCTACGCGCGTCTCTCTATATACCCGCGCGTATTTACCGCTTTTATTGTCGCGAGCAAAACATTTTTCACTGCGCACGCCTATTGCGGTACGTTTTCCTCTTGCCCGGCTCGCGCGTATTATAAATGTCGCAATGCGCCAAATTTTTCCAACGCTTTATTAAATCTGCTCGCTTTTGTGTGTGTTGAGATTTTTTTTCCACCATTTTGTTTGCGAAATATACATCTACAGCTGGTCTACACACACAAACACACCGTTATGATGTAAGGGAGGAGCGTGTATAACAGGTTTGCGCGTATATAAAACATATGGTGCATAAAAATTTCAGCGATCAGAGCCTTGGACGGATCATATTATGAAAAGGATGATGAGCGTTTAAAGCTCTTCCCGATGATGTATTTATATTCGGCGTTGAGCGCGCCCGATTTACACCGTGTATAAAAGCAGACGTGCGACCGTGTAATTCTATTCACATACATATAGCAATGATGGATGCGTTTTTAATCGCAAGTGTGCAGCGATCATCATAAAAGAAACTGTGCGCGCGGTAGTCAAAGGCGCGCTTTTGTCATGCGCGCGAGCCTCGTTGTGATGCGCGACGTGAATGTCTGATGTGCACTTGACTGCGCGCGCGCGCGCGACAATGGATTTTATAATGTAAATGTATATATATGTAGGTATTATAAGTATATATACTTATACACGAGTTTTTGAGGGTACAATTATAGAGGCCGGGGATTTACGGAGGCGCTTCTGGCGCATCGTAAATTCTGGCACGTGCGCGCGCGTGCAATGAGGAACTGAGACGCATAATTGACGTTCGGACGATTAAATCGACTGGGAAAATAACAGCTGCGCGGCACGCGCTTCAAAGTTTGCGCATATTTGGGTTTTGTCTTCTGGATGTCGTTGAGATATTCAAATTGTTTTGGTCGAGGTACACTTTTATATCGTAAGCTTTCATAAACAGCGTGTAATATTTAGAAGAGCAAGTTGTTTTGTGATAATCGTGTATATATAAGCATAATTTCCGCATATAAAGAGAACGAGATACGTTCTTTCCACTCTTACGCAACCGAAAAACATCTCGCAACCTTCTCAATGAACGTGACGTGAATCTCTCTTCGTCATCCTTATAAACTCCGTATACACCTCGATAATTCAACGACAAGATGTCCCAGTATACCGATACAGATTAAAAAACCAAACACGCAAACAAAAAAAACGGCCAACGGGTATATAAAAACGGCGTTTATAAACGCTGATTTCCTATATTTACGCGGCTGCTCTCAGCTGCAAAAACGCCGGCTTTTTTCTCGCGACGATCACGTGTGTGTATGTGTGTACGCTAATTGTAATAAGTGATCACGCCACGGCGCTGCTTTCACTGTATATATATATATGTATGTATATACGCCCACATACGGTGGAGGAGGCTCGCGCAATTATCGACTCATAGACGTACCCGCCGCTATAACTGCGAGACTGTCCGATTGGATATATAGATTGATGTATAGGATGAAAGAGAAAGCGCGGGGTTTTTCGGCAAGGCCGCGCAACGGCGCGGGAGGTTAACGCACTATATATGTGATGTACTGTGTTGTGTTTACGTTTGCGCGTAATATATATATATAAGGATAATCTCTCACGCGGTGTGATGTATGTAATAGGCTTTGTGAGACGATTAAGGTGATGTTATGTAGGGTACGGTGTTGAGGGTGATGAGCATAATTACATATAGTGTGGGTTGAATTGGGAAATGGTTTTGTAAGCTGTAAACGGGAGGTGGTTAATTGAAAATGACGCGGAATCGAAAATTGTAAGAGAGGTAAAATTGTCGTTCATATCAATGTCCACGTTATTTATATAGTATCATAATTCATACGAAAGTATATATTTTGTGTACTATCAATATCATTCCTCGTTATAAAAGTTATTCTAATATTAGAAGTTTATGTTCTTATCTCGAGACATGTTTAGTCACCGTCAATTGACGAATTGACGTATATTTTGCTAACACAAAAAAAAGAACGAGTTGAATATGTATTTTCCAGATATGAAAGCTGTGAAGAAAAAAAAGAAATCTTATCCGGTTACGTAAAACAATGATAAAAATTCTTTCTCGGTACAATTTGCTTTCTTTTATCGTTCTATTTAAAATAGAATGTACATAAGTACCGAAATTTTTCCTGTTGACTCAGTGACTGTGTTACCGTACCAATTTAGTGCAATAAAACATCATTCTTTTTCTCTCTCTTCGCCGACGCGTCTGTCCGCAAGCTAACATTATGCAAAGATCAAATAGCGATTATATACGTGTGTTTTTCTAGAACACGATAACAAAAAATTGGGCGTAACAGGTATATGATTAGGTTCTGTCATATAGCTTCTTTGAATATTATCAAATCATCAAAGTAGATTGAAGCGTTGATTCGTCGCATATATACGAAAAAATGAAAATTTTATAGCCAAAAAGAAAAAAATACCGTCACAAAGGTAAAATCTTAACGTTTCAAACGCACTGTTCGCTAATTTAAGCTCGAGGACGTGTTGTTTGTGGTAACGAAAGCCGATAAAATAAAAAAGTGCTGCGCCCTGCTGAGTATCTGCTTTCATAGGTTGATGCACTCAACTTTAATCGCAGTACTTTGCAACTTGTATAGCATTCCTTATATATACGAATTCTTCATTTTCTCCGATAAAGTTATGCTTTCGCTTCTTTATTTGGCTCCAGCGTATTACCACGTTGAATTTTCGGACCTTTGCTCGAAGTATTCGGGACACCTGGTATTTAGGTTATCTTCGCGATTACCGAGAACCCGCCACGCGCAGCGATAAGCCGGTATTCTTAGGTCTATCTTATCCGAGAAACGCGATTTGGCCTTCTTTTTCGTCGACGCCCGCCACGGCCATTTCTACAAATTTTGTTCTCCTCTGTCTACAACTGTCGCGGCGTTATCTATCTCTTCCGAAAAAAGTGGAGCAAAAAGAAAAAGAACCCGAAAGCGTATTATAGCGCTTGAGAAAATTCTTTTATCGGGAAATCGCTTAATTTTCGGTGAACGTATAAGAAAAGGAGAAAGTGAGAAGAAGGTCTGAGGATTTCGCGAAAGTAAAATCAGCTTTTTTTTCTATAAAAAAAAAGTTTTACCTGCTTTAAAAAGCCTAAAAATCAAGCTTATTTGAATAGCGTTTAAAAAAAATCTGCTTTTTGTAGTACTTTTTTTTCTTCGAGAAGTTATAAAAACTTTGATTTCTCACGCTAATCAAACTTGCAATATCAAGTAGTATTTTTCCTCTTTCGCATACAAAAGATCGATATATACATTTATATTATTCACCAATCCATCAATTATGAAAAAAGTCAATTTATACGAAAGCAGTTGAAACAAAAACGAAAATAATTCGTAACTATGTGTACTCCGTATCGCCAAAACCGCGCATGCACCGATAAACAACAAATCCTCTCATCGCCACGATATTTTCAATTACGCATCGGGCCTATCTATCATCATTTATACCACATCATCATTCAATTACATCATTTTTGGGGCCAAGCGACGCATACAACACCCACGTGGTCTCTCTCTTTCTCTCTCACTCACTCTCTGGCGATAATACGCGTCGATGAGTAACCGCAGATAAAACTTGGACGGCACGCGAATCCAAAGTTCACCGCTACAATATAATGTAACCTTTTTCCCCGTGTTTCCGGGATGCGTGCGCATGTATATTTGATATTAAAGAGCGTGGATTTCGCACGTGACCTCGAAGCATCACGACGAAAGCAAGTATGTACGTATCGATGATGGATTTTAACTCGGGGAAACTAGGCGAAAGATGCATTATGTGATTTATCATATACGAATGAGAAATGTGTGAAATGCCTTGGTATATATGTATATTATCGCTACGGTATTGTGAGAAATTGCCGGTGACTGATTATGCGCTGATGGTGTATTTTTGGAGGCACATTAGTTGTGTCCGATATACTCTTGAAAGATGTTTCTTTCATTTTCGCAATATGTTTCTATATTTACGCGGCATGAGTGTTTCAACGCTGCCCGGGTCTTCCACTTTTTCCCCCGTATTATTACGAAATTATACCTCCATTTTTCTTCTATATTACGAAAAAGTAAATCTATTCTCGAAACTCGAAGTTTACTCGCGTATACAAGCCAATTCAGCATTATATACTGCATTCCGACATATCTATACGATACCACATTTTTTTTCTTTTCATGCGGCTTATACGTGCGGCAAAATCTCGCTCTACAATATGCGAACTCCGAAATTTAACTCCTCGTTTCTCTCGCTAATATACAACCGCGCGCGTACTCAATCTTATTTACCCCCTTATTAAACACCTCGAAATTCTACGAACCCATATCCGCAGCATCATATAATCCCCAATCCGAAATTCGAATTTATCCCGCTCGACAAATTCCCCCATCACGCTCACATATTTTGTTTCTTTTCTCTCTGACAGTAACGTGAACACTCGCGCGTATAACTCCTCTCTGCCTTTTATTTTCCGTCATTCCCTCGCGATTATGCAAATCGAGAAAGAAAGGAGAAAAAAAAAGTCGCGAGCGCGCTAAAAGGAACCGACGCGCTTTTATTTTTTATCATATAACGAGAGGATCGCGCGTCGAGTCAATTTGCGCCGCGCTTACTTTTACCTCGTAGCGCGCTATATATATTTACATGGGAAAGGGCTTTTTTAAAAGCCGCGTGTGAAGGTAGGGGCGGGTAATAACGCTTTATTTGTGTCGCGGAATTTTCGGGTCCTTTGTTTCGGGGCGCCGGTGGCGGGGGAGGAGCTTTGAAAGGCCGAGGGATAATTATTTTTGGTAAGTATATAGGCGCTTTTGGCTTTTTTCGTCTTCTTGGTGGCGGTGAAAAGGTTAATGGCGTGCGCTTTTTTGCGCGCGTCGGGCGTCGGTGTCTAATGCTCGGTAGAATTAATCTTAGTCGATGTATGGGTGTGCGTCGGCGCGAGTGAAAAATATATCTATATTGCGGTTGTTTAATGCTCGTCGAGAGAGGTTGCGTATACGTGTATTTACGATGGAAAAAGAATTATAGTTTATTGGGAATGGAGCTTGACCTTTCTTCCATTTTTCAAGTCACTTTTGTAGATAACCTCGGTAAGTGTACTATTCCGCGTGTACTTGAGTCGCGCCGCGGTGACATTTCAGTCGCGTGTATATAAAAACACGCCGCGACGTTGTGGAGTTTACCGCTCATGACATCACCCCACACACACATATAAACGCGTGCTTTTCCCTCTTCGATAAATTACCACAGAAGAATCTCGGTATAGGTATATTATATAGCCGCTATACAGCAAAAAACCACTTGCCACCGGTACAACCCCAATGTCAATAAATCCATTATCATAACGCGACCGCGGGAGGACATCACATCGGATCAATCGCAAATACACTCGCATCAGTCAAGGCCGCGGCGAGCTCTTATCTCGGCGCGCACGCGTCCCGATAATCTCTTGAACCTCATACTCTCCACTAATACACACACGCGAGACTTTCTTCTTCAAGCGAGATTAGATGCGATCGTACTTGTACATCGATGATTCCTCGGGCTGCACGCGGCGGTCCAAAGTCCAATTCCTCACACGGCCACATTTATTATCGGAAAATTTGACGAGGAAATTACACTAGCTCGCGAATAATATATACTATATAGTTAGCGTAGAGGGTGAAATTCCGAATTCATGGTTTTCTATATATAGCGTAGAGGATTGCAGGGGGGAGCGGACGAACTATTGGGTTATATAGTTCGGCCCGCGAGGCGCGCGCTATAACGCTATGCATGAGGAAATAATTCGATATTGAAGATAGAGGAGGGGGACAATAAGTGGTCAATCTGCATTGCGCGCAGCGCCCCCGAATGACGTTTGTTGCCAATATAACACGACCGAATCGAAAGAGAGGCAAACAGGTGTGTGTGTATATATTGCCGCACTACGCGCTTCCTATTTCGAGGAGGTGAGATTGTTTTGCGGCCGGCGGATGATTTGATTTGGTAGATGGGCTCCTTTTTGTAGGTGCGATTTCGATGTATATATAGTGATTACGGAGGTGGAAGATTAATAATTGTAACCGATATATAGCTGGCGTTAAAGACAGGAGGATTATGAATTTGCTGCTATAATGCAGACGATGCGCATCTGTTATTTTATATATGTATTAAGTAAATGTACCTGAAAGTGTAGAAATCTCATTATGATATGAGAAGTCTTTCGACTTGAAATTTGAATAACTCGCGAAAACAACCTGTATTCGGGACATAATATGATCCTTTCATCGGCCCTGATCCATCATCATCACCATCATGCGCGAAATATTACGAATTCATTATATCTCGCTCGGATTAATTAAATTCGCTAAAATTAATTTAAAAAATAATAATAATAATACTGCGAGCGAAATTTAAGCGAAAATTATAATTTTAACAACGGTCTTTACGCTCTCTCTCTCTCGCTAAAATCTCTTTACAATCGCGTATACTCGCGCCACTCTCCCGTTATAATATGCGCGCGCGCGCCTCTCTCTTTTTTACTTCTGCCGCATTATTAAAGTTACATTATATTTTCGGCTTTATACTGTGTACGCATGCGTATATGTGGGCAAATTGAAATGGTCGTAATTGTAAAGGAGCTAATGAGCGCCGAATTTTTCTCGCGCGATGGTTTAGGTAATGCGAAAGGCCGCCTGTGTTCTCACGATGAATTATATACTTATAAGTATATACAAAAAAACAAAAAAAGTTGAAGCTGCGATAAATTCAGATGGTCTACTCAGCAGAGTGCACGCGCGCGGTACCTTAGTGCCCAATCAGACGCGAAATTAATAGTGTGTGTGTGTGCAGCACCTCTTATCTTCGTGCGGGAAACCTCGTACTCTACTAACAGTCTCGATCCCTCCCGAACTCCGCGTCACAGAAACCGATCACTGAATTCCCGCGATCAGCGCCGACCTTCCCCCCGTCGACGAAAAAACCTCGAATCCGCATCAAAATTTATTCCCGGCATCGACCTTGACTCTCTCTCTCGCTCTCGCCTATCCTCACTTGTACACCATAACTGTAACTTCCCGTATATACATAGTCGTACACGTACACGCCTATATATACCTCTTTCTCGCATTCCCGCGGTAACCGGTCCCTCCTCGCATCCCTCGACGAAAGAGAGAGGGGGACAGGTGTATAGTATATATATACGGTCGCGCGCACACACACGCCTTCTTTTGTTACTTTCGATTATTTTTTTTCGCCATACTCGTGGCGACTGGTTTTTTTCACGGTTGAATTTTTATCGGCGGTAGGAGAGGACGGGAGGGTAGAGAGTTATGCGACGCGCGTGAAATACGAGATACTCGGGAGAGAGCAACGATGACTTCTGTGCGTACATATTGTATAAGTATATGATTGCTTTACACGGGGATGCTGAGTAACGAGGTGGTGTTTTTGTTGTTGTTATTTATTGGAGAGTAAGGAGCAGAGAGATTGATAGGTTATGAGAGGAGTATAAGTGTGCACCTGGCGCGTGTATTATATACAGTTGCCGGCAGGTGCATACCTATATAGGATCTCGGGGGGGAAAAAATATGAAAATGACGCGCGCGATCTGTGTCCGTCGCGCGGCACATGATAATGAGGCGGTGTTGTTACAAATGTGTATGATAAAAGACGTTGTGTCCGGCTGTTATTGTGCGGATTATATACCTTTTGTGTACGTACGTAGATATAAATGCTTTCTAATTTACATAATCGATATTTTACATAATTTCCCTCGCGCTCATTGTAATTGTATAGCGCTTCTTGAGTTGCGAAATGTATCATAAGCGTTATTCTATATACGGGCGGGAGAAAAAAATGGAATTCGGAGCAACGATGTGTCCGCATTCGTGCAGTAACAATTTTCACCATTTATTATAAATCTTCATTCATATAATTCTTTCGAACTATCATATATAATATCATTGACAAAAGACACTGCTATCTTTTTATAATATAGAACAAAGCATCGCTGATCACTTTAAAAACTTTTCCCACATAAAAATATACCCACCAACTACTTAAATTACATACACACTCTCGATGACTTTATAACATCGCTCTTACACGCGACACAGACAAACATAATAGTTATATACTTAAACCGCGGCGCACCGAAAAAAAACCTAAACCCATTGTCTTTCTTTCTCTCTCGCTGCTGACATACACGCTTACGCACAATATATATGTATACACACATGCAACGATGACAAAAAAACGCGAGCGGCATGTATTAAACATTCCCGTCATTTCGCGAGCGTGGCATCTCGCCCCGTCCCTCTGTCCATTCTCTCTCTCCCTCTCCAATACACCGAGAAATAATTATAATTGTAAAGCGCACCGCCAACCGCCGCTATATACTCGCAGGATCTATTTAGCCGACGACATCATGAAACAGAATGGCTTATGTATTTTAATTACGCGCTGCGTCGCTTCGTTAAAACTATAATATATACATATATATACAAGCGCGGAGTGCGTATATTATAAGCGAAAGTTCGCGGCCGATGATGGGAGTTCGTTAAAACTACTCGCGCGCGTATATGTGTTATGTAATTATAATATAGGTTTCGTTAATGAAGGAAGGAGGCGATAATTTATAAATATAGACAAATAGCGCGGAAAATTCGAATTGCGTTGCGTTGATTATGGCTGCATCACATTTTTTTTGTCTAACATATAGAGTTTGTATACGTGTTTATACGCATATATAATTTGCGTTCGCGTACGTATACGTACGTATACACGTCGTTTATTTAAATGCGCGCGTATTGCATACGCGGCATAAGCAGCGAGGAACTGACTTTCGCCGTCGTCGTTTTCATTGTATCACGATATCATGACGCTAGATGACTAAACGCGTTTCTCAAAACAATCTAATTCGTGTAATCGCCGATCTTCCCGCTGCAATTGTGCATTGTATATATATATATAAACACATATATGTATATACGTTATATATAGATTATTTACACGCGGTCTGGTGAGTAAACAGATTTTCGCAGACTGTCGACAGCCGCGACGCACACATATATATAGGTACACTTTTCGCTCGAAACTTTTGCAATAATCCCCACGTTGCGTATACACATGTATATATGTATACACGGAGACGTGCGCGCGCGGAAACTTTGCTTCCAATAATGTCTCGTCCCCGCGTATAACACATACCCGCGACAACGGGGCTTAATTGAACTGTCATACGTTGCGTGCACGAGCGATCGCGCGATACTATATATATAACGTTTTTCTTTCTTTTTATATTAAACGTTTTGTTTGCTGCTGCATCAGTAACGCGTATACACGAGCGTTGTCCTATAAGTTTTGAAATTCGCGCGCGGTTGCGGTTGCATAATAATTTGTTTACTCCTTTACTAGGTTTGTTTTGTTGGCAATATATGTGTATGAATATTTACTCGTGGGTTATTCCCGGGGTATTTCGATCCTGCGTGGAACGTTTATTAGAATGAAGCGAGATTTAATGACGCGCGCGAACGTGAGGTTTCGAGGAACATCATCAGATACGCGAAGATTTCGCGCGCGCGTCAGAGAGGCATTTCTTTTTGTTATCAAACTTTTTTTAAGGAAGAAAAACGAGAAATCGGTATGCCGTATACGCTGTATTCCGCGAACAATACGGAACGACCGGTATATTATATATCGCGGATGAGAGAGGAATTGAAACGACGGTGATCGTAAATAAACGTATATATATATAAACCTTGTATATACCGACTTTGCCATAAATTTCGGCGCAACTTATACAGCTATATGTGTATATATACAGTTTTTACTCTCGACTGTAAAACCCTTGATCGTTATATACGTTTTTTAAATCAATTCATCGCCTCGTTCCGCGAATTTCCTCCCTCGTGTAGAGAAAATACCTCATCGAATAACACATCCATCGCGCATCCTTGCTCTAAACTTCCCGCGCTCAGCATATAATAGGATATACCGCGCGTCGCCGATTTCGGAGCAAAAACGACAACCGGCGGCGCACTCTCAAAAACCGGTCCCTCCCCCCAAACAAAAAATAAAATAAAAAAATCATGAAACTTTCCGCGACTGGTGCACAGACAAACAAGAGGCATCATCATATCGTACTTTATATACATAATAGTATAGCGGGCATCGGTAACATACCTGGTTACGTAAATCGTCGTCCGGTGGTGCGGCACTGAGGTATAACAGCCGGGCGGCAGTGGGTTGTGTCTGTTCACTCTGCGTACATACAGAACAGAAGCGGCACTTTAGTATACAACCTATATAATATGTATACCTGTACGTATTATACGTGTGAGAAGCGAGCCAGGAACGTATATATACTTATATATACACACACGCGGGAAGAAGTTTATATTATCGGGCTGGGCGTCGGTACTACCTACAGATTCTTGAGATCGTTAAGGTCGGAGTGGCAGACCCCTGCGAGCCGATTCTCTGTGATAAATATAAGGATGAAAAGGACCGCGCGCGCACGTGCGAGAGATGCGAGATATGTATTATCGAATCGTAGTAGCGGGCGCCGGCGAGAAAACCGGAATATATATATACTGCAGTGGCAGGTATGTATACGCAGGTATTATATATAGATTTCTCAAAGACTTCGCTGCGGCTGCAGCATATACACGATGCCGATCTTAACGGCTATTATACACACTGATATTAATTAACCGAGCGTTCCAATTATAATCACAATCTCGCAACTTTGTATATACAGCATGTGTACAATCTGCAAGCGGCGAGAGGTGTTATACTCCAAAAACACGTTCTCACAGATCACAGATATGCACACACTCGCAGTCGAAAAATCACACGATCACGCGATATTTCGGCGGCGACGCGTCGTTACGTCACGGGCATGACGTTCACACGTCGCCCGCGAAACTTTCACTGTGTGTGTATATATATATAATATGAATTTTACAGTCAGATTTAATAATACTGGCTCTGATCGCTTCTCGCGCGTTTGGAACCAGCGAATTTTCGCGCGCTCGAGCGAAGGTCGACGCGTGGTGGCAGCGGCGGCGGTTGCACTCTTTCGAAAGTGTCCCGAGAGCGCGCGTTGCTGCGGGTGTCTCTCTGTGTGCGTGTGTAACCAACCGTTGGTCCCCGCGGCATGTGTCCACGTGTATATATATTATGTCGATCTTATACACACACACACTTGTTGACACACGACGGCTCCGTACTCAATTAAAAAAGAAAAAAAAACGGAATGTCACTGTGTACAAAAATCAAAAATCTCCCGCCACGGAGATAAGTACCGAAAAGAGTTAAAAAAAAGTCCGCTGGTCCCATCGCGGTACATATATAGGTATAAAATAAAAAAAAAAGTCCTCCGAAATGAATAAACCACCTTGCTTCCCTCCTTCCTTGCGTATATTAAATATTATCCTCTTCTCAATAAAACTCCGAACTCCACAGCAGGAAAACAACCGACACACTATACAATGTATACAATAATATTACATATATAAATCGTCGCGCACTATATATTATAATAATACTCGAAAACAGACGCCGCTGCAGAGTGAGAGAGACGAACACGAGAGGAAATATACCGGCCCAGAGCAGCAGAACGTACGCACGCGACTGCTGCCGTCGTCTCTCGCGCGGCTTTTCGCCTCTCTCGCGCGCTTGGTATAGCTTTAGGCGGGGGAAGCTCGCGAGCGAGACAGCCTCGTATTAACTTGACGGTAGTGAGAGCGAGAGGGCAGAACCGTGCCGCGCTGCGATTCGTCGCTCACCTCGATTCCGGCGCGGTGGCGTGATCACTCGGAGAGGAGGCTCGTGCCCCCCCCCACTACTACTATATACTATGCGTGTGTGTGTGCGTAGGCCTCGAAGTCGCGCCACGCGCATAAGCCGCGTTCCTTGAATGGCTGATTCACGTGCGTCCAAGTGCGTATATGTGTTTGTTATATATATGAAGCGAGTGGAGAGAGAGAGAGAGATGGGTTATTGAGTGTAGGTCGAGGAAGGATCGAGAAGGATCGGTATATATATATCATATCGGTGGAGGTATATGGGGGTTGCTGCGGCTACGAGGGATGATGCTGTTGCGGTGTTATGTAAACCGCTGTTGTGTACTTAGGGGTATACATCATGTTCGGAGCAAGTGTATAATATAGCCACGGTGTCAAAAAGAGAGACGTATATATAGATTTTTGGGAGTTTCACGAGTGTATTTTATATATATATACGTTTTATGCGAGTTTCAATTTATGAAAGTCGCTACGAGGAGATTGTTGGAAGCCAATTTCTATTAGGTGGCCGTAGTCGTCGTCGCCGTTGTCGTGTGCGTTCAACTGCATCGCGGCGACGACGACGGCGGCGGCGGCGTGTGTTTTCTTATTATATATACCGCAGGCGCTCACGCGCGCGCGCGACTCTTATTTCTACTTGTTCCCCCGCTAATAATATACATACTAAGTATGCACAAAGCGCAGAGTCTATCTCTGTTGCCTTGTGCAGCTCTCTCACTCGCACTCTGTAACTCGACGATAATTGCTCTCGTTGTGATGTTGCAGGATGTGTAGGTATACACTGCGCGCGTTTTTAAGATCGTTAAAATACGCGTGTTAATGTATACATCATATATAACAAATGTTGGTACCTATATAGATGGAGATTAGGATTTTATTTTCGTGGCACGGTAGCGCACTACTAATATAATGTTAATGACCTACTTTACCGGCGCACGTTCGATTCATTCTCTTATTTTCTTTTTCGCATATAAGCTCAAGTTTATATCTGAATTATATATATATATATATATCTATTACTTATAGTTGTAACGTTCTTCTTCTTCTTCGGTGGCGGCTTCTTTTTCTCAGCTGCGCCGATCGCGGAATTCGGTATCCGTTCCGGGTCGCCGCGCTCTGTGGAATGAGCAGAAATATCGCAAGCGAGAGAGAGAGAGAGAGAGATACGAGCTTATTATACTTATTATCGCCAATATACACGTTAGCCAAGTATAAACACGCGTGTTTTAATACAAAAACAACAATACTAAAATAAGTTCGTCTTATCTTTCCAGTCGTTGCACCCAAAAATTATCGACACATGATATGTATAAAACAATCTGTAGAAAAAAAAGAATTCTCTCTCGTCGATTTCTAATTCAGCACAATTATTCGTTAACGAAAGATAAATGCATCCTCGTACATCCTTACTCCAATCTTCGAAATTCCCTCGAAGCGATTAATTCTGATTACGACTATAACGTCTTAATTAAATATGTATATAATACCGCATCAGAAAATATAACGCTACTATTATACTCGCCATCATCCTCGAATATATACACAAGCGGCATTTGTTCACAACAACCGTTCTTTTCACATAACAAAGACTCATATAATAATACCCGACAAAGAATATCTACCCGCTAATAAAGTAAGCTCTGATGCGCGCAGAAGTTATAATACACATCGCATCCCTCCCCTCCAGCGAAACTCTCGCCGCACCGCGAAAGACATAATCACTCCGTATACAGCGAAAATTTTCTCTCTTATTTCGCTCTCTCAGCTCCCTGGTATATACGCTTAAACTACCTCCCTTCTCTTTAATTACATAGTAATACCGGTACAATTCCGACAGTCTGCGCGCCGCACCGCCGCCGCCGCTGGCCGCACTTTGTACAATAATGAAGTATGTGTGTGTGTGTGTGCGCTTCATTTTTCAGCTTCCTCACATATATATATACGAGAGGATACCAGAAAATCATCGATCCTTGCGGGCTGCAACCCACGCGCGTACCTATATAATAATTGTCGATCTAAACCGGGAATACACCGCCGCCGCCGTAGAAAAGGAGCCGGCGGATATTAGCTCTTCGCTTTTTGCGTCCCTCTCTGTACAGCAGCGACAACGACGTTGAGGACGCGTATCCAAAAAAAAAACGTATTATACGCGCGCAGCTCTGCGCTTATTTCCGATTGACTTCCACGAAAAGTTTTCTCGTGAAAGTTACGAGCGCGGCGCTGTGTAATAACATGCTTCGCTGCGTCTCTGCCGAACGATGATTCTTTCTATTGTGCGCGTTGTGGGTGGGTTTTGAATTTTTATTGCGTCAGGAGTCTGATAAGACACTGTTTTCGTAGAATATACATATATATATATGTAACACGTCGATGTGTGTTTGGATAATGCGCGTATTATATGTGGATGGCGTGATATGAGAGATCGGCGAAAGAGGAGTAATAATTTGCAATGCAAATATTGAATCGTTTTGAAGAAAAGTGGTGTGTGTATGCAAGTTTTAATAATAATAATAATAATAGGTGATAACAGACTGTAATGTGTGGTTCTGAGTCAGATCATTAGTGAGTTGGCATGATTTTAATTTGGAGAAAAGCGAAAAAAAGTATGTATATAGCATATAATGACCAAACGAAACTTTGTACCGGAAGTTTAATTACACCAGAGATGCTATATATCGCGCGCCATCCGCCATAAAAACATACACTACTATTCGGATAATTCTTCGTGGGCCGCGCGTAAAAAAAAAGCGCCTGTGCCGATATAAATTAATAACTACGATTCCACGTTCGATATAACGTGTACGACGAGCCGATAAATTACGAGGGACTTATATATACAGATATAAGTGGGGATATAGACCGCGCGCGCGCGCTTCAATTCCGTGCAAATTGCCAATAAAAGCGAAACGAACGAAATTTCTCCTGCGCGAGCTCGCGCGCGCTGTTAAGATAACTTTTCGATTATAAAGGCGCTCTGGACGATGTACAGCAGCAGCGGCGCGCAGCATATCTCTCCCAGTTAAACTGGGCGCGAGTGATAGGCCATATATCGGAGAAAAACTGATCGGGTTTCTACTAGGGTGCGTTTTACGAGTATTGTGCCCGCGCGTTATATGGAAGAGAGAGGGCGAGGAGAGTTTTATACTGTCCTGCACATACCTATACATGCGTGGTGCTCATGCTATATAGGTATGTATACTCCTGGAGTCAACGGTTTTTCATATTATATATAGAGCATCGATAGAGGTTGGCGCGTGTATAAGGTGCGGGGATGGACTCGGTACTTTGTGTTGTAATGAATTACTCTCTGAATATAAAATAAATGAAAAAATGTATGGTTATAGCCTAAACGTTTTGCATGAGATACTATAAATGAAATGATTTGAGGAAAAGCTGAAGTGGCATTATGAAATGCCTAAGTAAAATGAACTTTTGTGGGGAGTGGAAATAACGTTATAATTAAAATGTATAGTTTTCACCGCGTTTAAGGTGGCTTGGGAGGGTTTAGTAGACCTAAAGCTATGAACATTTTTACAAAGATTCATTCACACATTCCAATCTGCAAACTGATATAACAGGAAA
>UXGD01003873.1:0-18912 GCA_900474315.1 Torymus auratus
TCGTAAACCCAGCAGTCTCACAATTACATTTACAGCCCTTTTAAATCGAAACGGGGGGGAGGTCGCGCTCGCGCGCAGCCATTTCTTTCGTCCTCCGCGTAAATAATTTAATAAAACGTCACCGTAAATTCATCCGTCCTCCATTAATTCTCCTCGTGCCTCGTAAAAAAGGTCAATATTATAGCTCTCTCGCTCGCAGATAAGGCACCCGCGCCGTTTGAAACTTCTCTCTGCCCTCCTCTCGAGCTCGAATCGAGTAATCTCTCTCTTTCCCGAATGTATTCTCTCTCGATACAAGAAAAGCTTAATACATTTTACTCGTGATAATTTTCTTACGACCCAGTCGCCGCTGTCTCGCGTACAGCAACGGCAATTTACACGACCGGGCGACAGCAGCAGTCGCTTCGTTAACGTTTCGGCTAATCCACTTCAACGACAGCACGGAGGTGGGAGAAAAATCTCGCCGAGTAAAAGTCCTTTCTTTCCTCTTTCTCTCGACGGCCTCGCGAGCTTAATCATCGTCTCGCTCGGTTCTCGCCCGCTGGACTGTCACTTCCTCCTCGCCGTCTTTTCTTTCGGTCGCGCAATGCTGTGTGTTGGTGGGTGGGTGGGTATGTGTAGACGGCAAGAGAAACATCACAGAGACGCGCGGATAAATAAAGAGAGCGTATATACCGCTCGGCCGGCCGAGCTGGAAATTAATGGATAAGTAGAACGAGGCGGCGAAGGAGAAAAAATATACGCCCGCTCGCGTGTGTATGTGTGTACAAAAGGCAAAGAAGAAGATGATGAAGAAGAAGAAAAAATAAACATAAATAAACAGGGCGAGAGAAAAAGAAGGACGAGCTATTAGGGCTGCGGGGGTGTATAAGATACATAAAGAAGGAGAAAAAGAGAAGCATGATGGTGTATATATACGCCCTAGTCCCAGTGTACGCTGGGGTAAACAAAGGATCGCCCGAGGCGCCCTCGCGCGCAGCAGTCGTTTTCTCTCCTTTGGCACTGCACCCCGGAGACATGTCGCCCGTGTGTATGCGGTCGCTGCTCCTGTCGCGCTATCTTCGCGAACCCTTTCGCGCGCGGTCTCCGAACGTCTTTGCGAGAGGCAGTAGTAGTAGTAATAGAAGAGAGGGTACGCGACGGCTGTGCTTTTGGGGTATCTGTGGATACATCTCTGGAGGTGGGGTGTAGGTGCAATTTTCCCGGCGCGATGGTGTCGCGAGAGATTCGAGGGTTCGTGTATAGAGGGAGAGAATTGAAAAGGGGTCGATTGCCGATGAATACGGAATGAGCGCGAGGCTCGGTCTGAGGGGGTATATATAGGGGACGAGACTCCTACTGCGTCGTTTGAGGTTGACGGGAAAATTCGAGGAATTTAATTTTGAAGGGTTATTGATTTAGTGGAATAAAATAAATAGCGAAGTTGTTGATAATAATTGAAGGGAAATAATGAATAATAAGACGAGGGAACATTCAGTGAAGTTTTTAGAAATTGATTTTTACGAAGATGTTTCGCTTGTTTGAATATAATTAAGGATTCTTTAATATGTTGTATATGAAATGATTTAAGATTAAAACAAATAGATCTTAAATTTTCGGACTATATATACCTTCAAAATAAATCTGTCTAAAAACGAGGTACGCGGAGAGTTCAGATTGCGGTGACCGTATTTTACGACACGGAAAGTTGGCAAAGCGCAAACCACGTGTGCGCAAGAGAGCGAGAGAGAGTTAGAGTTAAAAATTGATTTTTAAACTCCCACATGTTCTTTGGCAAAAGTAGTGTAACTTTTAAAAGACTTGTCGGAGAGTTCGGTTTTGGAAAAAGAGTGGAGAGAAAAGTCCCCATGCACACGCCGGGCTTCACAAATTTCATTGCGTGACTGGCGCACGCACCGCGTGTATTATTTCGTACCCTTTTGAATTACACTCGAAGTTCAAGATTATTTCCACTCTGCTTGCAGATAAAATTATTTCCCCTAGAGTGCTAAAAAAAATAATTGTTTGAAAAAAATATTATATACCGACGATTTTCACGAGTGTATATATATATATTTAAATTGAACCGGTCTTTCACAGAAATGCAAAAAAAAAATTTTAATAAAAAAGAGCAGTACGTTTGCTCGGGATTTTTAATTAAATTGCTCTTCTCCACTGTTTCAGTTTGCCACGGATCCAGCGCTGCCCGATTGACGGCTTTGAAATAGGCAAGTCAAACATTCTATATTTATTTTGAATTTAGCACGAACCAAAAAAATCCCCGGAAAATTCGCCTCTACAGTATTTCCGCAAGATATTATTCTTCTCTCGGCTATCAAAATAGTACGTGAAAAAGCTCCCTTGCTCTTTATATACCAAACATTCCTCATTTTCAACTTTTTCACCTTTATATACCTCCACCCCTTTGGTCATATCCAGCCGCCCACTGACGGCGATCCTTAAAACTTCACATCACGCGTCCACATTGCCCCCTTAGAAATTCAAACGGCGTCCCACGAAGAGCGTAAAGTCAGGAAAAGCCCGACACACGCGCTTCCGTGACGATAAGACCAACCACCGCTTACGGAGCATCCCAGCTCACAATACAACTCCTTCCTCTCCCATATAAACCTCTCTCCCCACGCGGCTGTCTTACCCTCGTCCCTCTGCGCTCGTAGCCGCGAAATCTCTTTGTGCGCGCGCGCGAGCGCGAGATGTCTTTCAATCGCCATCGGAAATGGCAAACGCGTGCGCGCGCTGGAAAAATCTCTGCGAGAGGAGGGAAATACGAGAAGATCGAGTTTGTTCGGGACTGCTGCTGTTGTAGAAAGTGCGCACACCCCAAAGGGGTTTCCCTTTTTCGCGTTTGCGCGTGCTCTCTCGGGGATGGGGCTAAGTGCCGGCAATCGGGTGAGCGAGTGTACGGAGCGTCGTCGTTCGATGCCGCGAATGGTATGGTATATATGTGTACGTGTAAGTACGAGAGAGCGCGTAATTCGATTCCACGTCGAGTGATTTTAGACGAGATGCATGGTGATGGATTTGGATGTTGCTGTTGGGTGGTCGGTGAGCAGAAAATTTATATTTGCGCGTGTGATTTATGGTAAATTAGGTGGATATCGTTTTATTTTATGTTCGAGGTGTTGATTTGAATACATGATGTATTACTTTTTCAGAGTATTTTTATGAAGAGAACGATTAAATTTTCAGTTACCGACATCACACTTATTTCCAGTCTTACGCATGCTTTTTGAAAGTCCCGAAAAGATTTATATTGCTAATTTTATATGGCGACAAGCTTATAATTTAGTCATAAATATATCTTGTTTTCTAAAAACACATGAAATACGATTTTGGCATTACAATTTCATAAGCTACGTTTAAAGCCATTGAATTTTTCCCCCTAAATAATATCGCCTCAGAATTTTCAATAAAAGACGGAATTTTTTCATCAACATCGTCCAAAAGCCGCGCGCGCAAAATACAAAAATTCCACTACCCATTGACCCCCGCAATTACTCTTCAACAACCGACAGCTAGCCTTCTTCTACATGAACCCACTCCTTCTCTTATTTTATTTTCTTCTCCTCTTGTCCTCCCCCCTTCTTCCTTGACTGTATATCAGCGTGTCCCGACAAAATAAATAGCGAGCGCACCGCCAGTCGATACCCAAAATCCCCGAACTAACGGGCTACACAACACTGAGTCGTCGAGGGTCGTGTCCCGGTGCGCACTCACGAAAATGAAGTACAACTTCTCTCTCTCTCTCTTTCTCTCGGGCGTCGAAAAACGAAAAGCAAAGTGGGGGCGGGGCCCTGGCCTTCGCCAAGAATTTATATACGACAGGAACGCCAGTGAAAAGAAAAAAGCGCGTGTGCGAGAATTATGAAGTGGGAAAAAAATAAGGGCTGGAGGAGAAACAACGAAAGGCGCGAGAAAAAAGAGGAGAGAGATGGAGAGAAGTGTGTGTGTATGTGTGTGTGTGTGTGTGTGTGTGTGTGTGTGTGTCTGGGAAGGGGATGGAGGTTGTCTTGTTTTTTTATGAAGTTGTACGGGCGAAAAACGAGAGCAATGAAATGTACATGAAGGTTAGTTCATTGCGGACCTTTATACGCGGAAGTGTTCTGAATTTCAAAATATTATTACAATCGAGCATTTGCTAGGGCAGAGCGAGAACGAGATAATACAATATTTCTGTAATTATTGTCTCACTCTTGTAAATTCTTGAAAATTTCTTTTGAAAAAAAAAAATTAACTTGAAAATTGAAAAGGACCTTGCACCCCCCCCCCGATATTTCGGTTTCAGACCTTTTTAAATGACCTTAAATTTAAGAAATTTTCAAGTTACAAATGTTATTGAATTTTAACAATAATGTAACGAAATGTAATTTAATAAACAAAAACATTAAGTTTAATACAAAAATATTGAAATTTCAAATTTAAATTTGTTTAAGGGTTTTGGAATGAAATCAATTAATTTTTTTTTTAGGACTAATAGTTTACGAAAAATTGTGAAAGTCTTCAAAAATACTAACAATAAGTGAACATTTTATAATTAATCCAACTTGACTTAAATGTTTAAACATGATACCAACTATACAACACCTGTATATGAAATATTTATGTTATATTTCATTTGTGTGCGTTAATAATAATATATTATTTACGTTGCTGTTGTATATTTGATCAGCGCGTGCAGCGTCTGTCGCCGTCGCAGTAGCGACGGAGCGACATGTCGCTTGCCATGAAATCGCACCTATAGTGCTCGGCATTAGCCGGGGCAGTGTCGTGCAGCGTGTTTCGCATTGAACGGCACAGGTATGCGCGATGACGCCCGTTCACCGCTCTGTACAGTGAATGCACGTTCCGTCAAGATGCTAGCACTGTGAAAGAGAGTGCTGACATCGTGAAACGACATGAACGAAATTTCAGACACGATCGCTAATAGTGCATCGGTCGTTCCGTGTATGATTCGTGGCCGATTTAGATCTTCGAGTCTACCCAAGTTTTTCTTATATATTTTGACCTACTGAATACGAATTTCTTGGGTAGAAAGTCTAAAATTGGCGCCTTTAATTGTTATTAACAATTTTTTTAAACAATATTTAAAAATGCGTTTTTTGCTAAAACAAAAATGCTATCGCAATCTGTCAGTCATTTTAAAGAAAAACGTCTATTCTAAGTTTTGTGCTAAAATGCACTCCAAAGGCCCAAAAAATTCTCAAAGTTTGAAAAAACACGATTTTTTGAAACTTGACGGTCTACAGTTCAGCTTGCACTGCATTAATTTATACTTTCAGCCATTCAAATTTTTCGTTTAATCGTTTACTTTAAGCCTATGATGGCCTATGATGGCCTATGATGGCCTATGATGGCCTATGATGATATTAACAATGATTTCATTACCTGTGAGTAGTTGAAACGAGCACGGATTATACGCGCGCGCGGGTGCGCGAATTAGGCGCGTCGGTGGCCTCGCGCAGAGCTCCTTTTGACTACTTACAGGTAATGAAATCATTCTCAATATCATCAAAGACCATCATAGGCTTAAAGTACACGATTAAACGAACAATTTGAGTGGCTGTAAGTATAAATTAATACAGTGCAAGCTGAACTGTAGGCCTTCAAAGTTTCAAAAAATCGCGTTTTTTCAAATTTTGAGAATTTTTTAGGCCTTTGGAGTGCATTTTAGCACAAAGCTTGTAAGAGACTTTCTTCTTTAAAATAACTTAAAGAATGCGATAGCATTTTTGTTTTAGCGAAAAACGCATTTTTAAATATTGCTTAAAAAAAATTGTTAATAACAATCAAAGGTGCCAATTTCAGACGTTCCACTCAAGAAATTCTTCAATTTCTCAACGATTGAATATTCTTCAAAATAAAAAAAGCATAAATTAAAAGTTTGTTCTCGTAAACGAGGGCAAAGTGAAATACAGCGGAAGTAGGAAAAAGCGCGGCGAGGCTGCTGCTGGGCGTCTCGTATTAAATGCAGCCGAAAACTCTCGCGGAAAAAGTACAGTCTTATAGCGGTTTGAGCGCGCGATCTTCGACAGTAACGAGATGGAAGCCAACTTCTTACTTCGGAGCCCCGCGATCTTTCTTATCCTCGATCTTCCACTCTCGCGTCATCTCTCGCTAGCGAAGGGGCTGAGGTATAGGTACCTCATTTCTTCCTCTGTTCTCCGAGGACTTAACTCTCTGGAAGGGAGAGAAAGAGCCAAGTTTCGCCTAATGAACTTATGTGCCGCGCTAATGAAAGCTCACTTTTACGACTATTTTTTATCGCCGTTGTGCGGTGCTATAGCGGCCCCATCCCGTTAAAGGGCTTCGGTGAAACTTTCGAAATTTCCCGCCGCCGCTCTGCTCTCTGGGCAAATTCAATTTCTTTTTTCTTATATAGTTGGAGGGAAAAAGAGGAGGGGGACGATGTTAAAAGGATCGACTTTTTATTTTGAGTGGCGGAAGGCTTGTGTTACTTTACTTTTACGATAATGGAATATTATTTGTAGTATGAAAAAGCAAAAAATGACGATATTTTGCCCTAACATTGATAAAACATACTTTATTATTAAAATCGATTCGCCTGCAGAGTTCATTACCCACGAAAAATCTTACATCAGCGTAGTTTAGTGTAGAAACCCAGCGACGAGGAAGAAAAGCGCCGCGGAGCCAAGAAACCGTGTTGATTATCGACTGACTCGCGCATGCAGGGAGTGCGGAAAATATTGGAATTCGAAGGAGACCGCCACGGGTCGAGAATCGATTTGCATCGCTGCAGCCAACGCAAGCAATTCGTATCGTGACAGCGCCACATGTATCGCATGCCTTTTTCTCTCTGTCTAATTTTCGCGTTCGGTCTCCCACGGCGCTACTGTATATTTTATCTCGGCAATAATGTTCGAGAAGTCGGAAGTAAAAGATCGGGATGCTTTGTGAGGAGGGATGAAGGAGGGTCTTATACGTCGAGTTGAAGTTAAAAGGTATTTTATTATTTTATGTACGTTTTAATGGTTGGGATTTGTACTAATGGGGATGATATTCTTTTGAGATGAAGCGAATGGTGCTATTATTGAGTTTTTGCGGATTATTAATTGAGAGGTCGTAATGAAAAGAGATATTTTACATTTATATTCATTGAAATAAAAGAGCTCACGTTATACGCTTGCTTTTCCACTACTTTTATTCATTCGTTATTTTAGTATTTCAGTACTGTAATATCAATATTGAATAACTTGCTTTGAAATTTTAATACTCGTGCAGTCTAATAATTAACGGAAAATCCGCAATGAAAAAGAACGAAGTTAAAAATTGTACGTGTTTTTTTTTGTCACAAAACAGTCCAAATAAAATCAGCCTCGAGGCGCGGAATGTTTGATTCTAAGTAGAGGGAAATGGACTTTTTGTGCCATTCCTTAAAAAGTTTAAAAGAAGTACGAATTTAAAACAGAATTGGTCCCGTCCCGAGGGAAATTACGCGAGAGGTCCATCTGCGTAAAGTGGTTTTGCTGAACTTGACTAATCCCATGACTTAATGTCCGTATATAGATATATCATTCTCCGTGTATAAAGAAATTGACTTTTCCATTTCCCTTAGTGTGCTGTCGACATAAATTAAATAATTTTCATAAATTCAACTGATTTTTTTTCCAAGTTTAATAGTTTGATTTAAAACCACTAATACCTTAATACCTAAACTACAATAATTTGTATAAATACACGCATGTAATACACTAATCGACGTTAAATGCAACCCTTCCACTTCCGAAAAAAAAGAAAACAATCCATCATCTTCTCCAGCGCAGCATATTTCGTACATAGTGATATAGCAATCTCGCGCTTATCTTTTTTTTCTTCCCGTCATACTATCACGCACAACCTCCGAATCCTCGCGAAAGCAAAAATCCACGTACTCCACTCTCGCGCGCTTCCACGTTTTTTCGGCTGATATAAAACGACGGCGCATATAATCGCGCGGGAGATTGCGCTGCATCTCTCACTCACTCCTCGTCCCCATATACAAACACATACACTTATACTCTACCGAGCCTCTTTCCGCGTTTCCTCCTCGCTACAGACGAGAAACATATAACGCGGGAACGTGCGCGGGCAGAAGGAAGAAAACTCACTCGCGCGTGTACGTACAACGTCGCTCTCGCGATTACGGCGATGAAGAAACAAAAAAGAAAAGGAAAATAAGGGAGAGAGGGAGGCGCGAGTCAGGAGCGACAGACAAAAGAGACTGGAAAAATCCCCTCTGCATGCGCCTTTTTTTCTTCATCTCTCTCGGTGCTGCGGACGTTCGTCATCTCGTTTCATTCCGCGTTATATATACGTGAGCAGAGAGAAAGAGAGAAACGTATGGAGAATAACGGGACTGATGTATGCTGCACTCGCGGATTTTCCGCCCGCCAGGGAAATCTGTCATCGCCGGCGCTTCTGTGACGAACGGCCTGAGGACGGACGTAATATACGCGTATAATGTTCGACGACTATGCGCGAAGGGAGAATGAAGAACGAAAGTTTCGGGCTGCGAGTAATTTAAACTTTTAAAAACCCCCTGCGAGTGTTGTTTTTTTTTTGTTCTAGGGGATGGGGTAGGATGTAAGCGAAGAACGGTATTTAACTTTTTGTTAGGGGGTGCGGGCGGAAGCTGCTTAAAATATTTGAAAAGTTCAACGTTGCGAAAACGGTCGAGAGTTTATTTTTTGCGCCCTTCTTTGGCATGGTAAAATGGTATGTATGCGCGCGCGCGTCTTCGATAAAGCTTGAGTGCTGTTTTTGCCCTTGTGATTAAGCGCGGTACGAGTATAAAAAGTTAATGCCGTTAAAAGCTTTATTGCGTTATCAAGTGATAAAGAACGCGCGAGTAAAGGGAAATCTCTTTTAATGGCTTTAGAATAATTTACAAAAAATTCATCGTATATTATAATACCTTTCACGTCTATTTACAATACTTTTGTATAAAATATTCCTAAATTAGAAGATAAAATTAAGATAAAATTATTCCTCATTACGAGCAGTTGAAAGAAATTATATATCTCGCGCCCCCATTCAAATTCTTAAAAACTCCCGACGAAATCCATCCCCCCGTGGCTCATTCAACCGCGATTCTCTCGAATAAATCTTAATAACTTCGTCCATCAATCTTCCCTCTTTCTCGCTCCTTCGCACGTACGATACAAAGGCACAAAGGCCGAAATTTCAGCAGCGCAGCGAAAAAAAAGGCCGACCTCTCGCTCCCCTCAACGAAAAAAAAAAAATTTAATTGAGCCCTCGGCGGTGGCAAAGAAAATGGAAGGATACGACCGACCCCGCGGCGCAGGAAGTCAAAGGAAAAGTAAGTAGGCAAAGCCGCCGCGCCGCGAGGTCCTTTCTCTCTCTCTCTCACCCCCGCACTCCGAAAAAAGAAAAAAAAAGCACTGTGGTCCGAGGCTCGCACACAATACCTGTCCGGAAGGAGAAGGCAGAGAGCGAAGGGAGAGTCACCATCCCTGCTGGACTTATTCTTCCGGAGTTTTTTGCCGCGCGCTCGGCTCCCCTTTCATCGGGCGCGGCACTTCGCCGAGATTAAGCGCGCGAGGAGGAAGAAGAAGAAGGAGGACCAAAAAGTCGCGGGCTGGGTGATCCTTCGTCGTCGTCGAGCGTAGCACACACGTCCGTCTCACGTGAGAAGGTGAGAGAAGACGGTTAACGATGGCTCGCTGGAGAATAGTGTGGACTCTCGACGGAGGTGCTGGCGATTTATTATGTGAAGCGCGCGAGAGCTTCAAAGTTTCAAAAGCTGCCAAGTTTTTTATCGCGCACTTGCTGTTTAGAGGATGGTTTTAAGGGATCTTTTCGTTGAGGTGGTGTAACTGATTTTTTATTCTGTTCACTTGAATTTTTTTTAGGTAACGATTGAATAAGAACGATAAGCTCACTAACTTTATTTAAAAGTATTTACGCGAAAAATTGTATAGCTTTTAGAATCTCATATCTCTGCAATTAGCTGCAGAATAACAGCACTAAATCACGCAATCTCGCTATAAAGAACGGGGAAATTGCGACATCGGAAGACGACACATGGGGGGCGCGCGCGCTTAGGACGGAAAAATCTCGAGGATAAAGGGATAAACGATTTCGTTCCTTGGAGCATCAGCTACTCCTTCGTCTCCCTTTATTTCCAATATACCTCGCGGTCGCAAAACTTGATTGCATTTCCATTGTTGCACCGCACAACAACAACAACGACGCGAATTCCATCGGCGCGATTTAATCTCGTTTGTTTCGTAGGAAGAAAAAGGAGATACGATGGCGAGCGCGTCTTACGTGCGGCTCGCTTATATATATCAGTTGATAAACCCTCCGGGGAAGGAGCTACTGTGCGCGCGTCTATCGGCGTCCCTTGAAATTACAGGTCGCCAGTGGCCGAGAAGAAGCGGCTGGCCTATTACTTGGAAAAATTTGTAGAACACTTGTCGACGGTATGGAATTTCATCCCAGGGCTATCGTCTCTCTCGGGGAAGAATAATAGGATTTTATTTTTCCGAGGGTATATATATATACTATATTTCCGTGGTAAAAGTTTGCTCTCCATGGGAATAAAGGTCGAGTAGGTATATACGCTTAATTCATTGGACCCGAAGTTACGAAAATTTTATAAGTATTTTTTTCAGAATTCGTAATAAATGTTTTTACACTGTATTATTTTTTCAGTATTCTATAGAATTTCATTTATTATTTTTATTTTATACAAAGTTAACAATATTAATCAAATGTAAAAGGTTCGTTACCTCAGCAATCGATATAATTCAATGGCTTTATTATACCCATGCGAAAAAGCTAATACACAGAGCCGCACTCACAACATTATTAATCTCTTCCGCTCCAAATATTTATCACCCCCCAAAAAAATCCACTCTCCGCATCACCCCGTCCATTTTCCTTAATCCCCATCAACCGCACACTCTCTCGCGCGCAATATTCACCGCAGGCTCTGTTTCCTAAAAAGCTTCAGCTTCTCGCAACCACGAGCGCGCGCCGAAATTTAAACGCGCAAATAGTCGCGAACATTTTCACCCCGTTCTTTCCAAAAAAAAAAGAAGAAAGCAAAGTGTCGTCCCTCCTCGCTCACTTGGCAAGTGGCCCTCTCGCGGCACGACCAGTAGTAGTGGCAACGACGACGGAATGCTATAAGGAAGGGGGGAAGAAAAAAAGACGACTGAGGGGTACTCAGACGTCCCTGCCAGAACGGCGACGCGCACTTTCGTTTTTTCTCGACTGTGTACCTTATTTTGACTTCTTCGTGTGTACGCAGCGAGAATGCGCGCAAGAAGGGAGATTTATGTATAGCGAGGCGAATGGATGTCGCGTGTGCAGTGAAAGATTTAAGAGTTTGTTTCGGAGGCGGCAAAGAAAAGTGATGATGCAGAATAAATATAAGTGAAGAGGCCGGCACGACAATATTGTTTGCTTTCGGCAAGTGTACTTACTACCTTGGTTTGAGCCGTTGACAGAGAATGCAGTTTTCGAGTGGTCGCCGCTCGCGCCGTGTGAATAAAAATAGGTCAGGATGGGCTGACACCAAAATAAAGCGTCAAAGGGGTTGCGAACAAAATCTTTCTCGAGTATGCTTGTTGTGTGTGTATGTGTGTGATTGGTGTTAGCGTTGTGCGTTGGAAAACACGATGGAATATTTATCAAAAACATTTTTGTTTAAAAAATTTCTTTTTGGTTCTCCTATAATCGTATGATATTTCAGTGAATAGGTGTATGTCGAATTAGAGGTAATTATACAGAATCGCTTTATAAAAAAGTACTTGCACTGGATAATTTTCTTTTTCGCATTACCTCATCATTTTTCGTACAAATAACCGTTTACTTGCAAATTTTCCTCAAACCTCCACAAATATCACCCATATAGGAACGCACATTTCGCTGACGCAAACTTATACCTCTCTCTTTCTCCCTCACCTCTTTCCCTCTCTAAACGACCGCAGGCACCCATTTCATCGTCCTCTCGTTCACCGTGGAAAGCAATACCGAGGCGCGCAGGCTAATAATCGTGCTGTGAAAGGTGGCCGCAGTATGTGTGATATATACGACAGCGAGAGACTCTTGCATATAGCAATACGCACACCGCACGCGCCGAGTCGCAGTGAAGATTTATTAATTCGAGAGGGGATGAATGCTGCTGATGCATTGCTTTTTCGAGCGAATATCTGGAGGAGGGTTTTGGAAATTCTCGCTTGGGAATCTGGTTTAAGAGTGCTAATTTATGTAAGGGGTGGGTGAGATGGAAGAAGGTGGTGGTATTGTTCGAGCCGAGGCTATTGTCGAAAGTGAAGTATAGTTTTTCGAGGGCTTCTTTTGGGAACAACAATGGAATGCACGATGAGGGGAAGTTTAGAGAAGGAGATTTTTGAGTGAAGTGATTTTACTTGTCTTGGGAGAAGTAAGTGATAATTGATTTATTATGTAGAAAGGTAAATGAAATATTAGTATTTGTTATACGTATTGCAGTATTTTTACGAGATTTCATTTATTTTTAGGAAAATAGAAAATTTAACAGATATTGAAATCTCGAAAATTCCCACGTTTCAAATGTTCGGTGTAAAATTTTCTGTTAACAATTTCAGGGAAACGTAAAAAAAATCACTATATAAAAAAGGAATTTTATTTTCATTTTTCTGAAGTGCGTCGTTTTAAAACTGGAAAAGTACACAAAAGAAAAAATGTACCTTTCACGTGCAAGTATGCGAATCCCAGATGGAATTTCATCTAAAATATATGTTTTTTATGAATTCCAGTAACTTTCCTTGAAAATTTCATTATAACCTTTGGCGAATTTTTCATATTATGTGAACCGTAACGTATTCGCTCGAGCTTACTCGTCCGGCATTGATTCTTTTTTTTCATTCGCAAATATTTACCGAAATAAAATCAATTAACCCTTTTTCACTTCCAAAAATACCACGAGGCAATGTATAATTTATTTGCCATTAAACAAATCTCCAAGTATTTTATTTCCGTATATTTCACGAAATTGTTTAATTAATTATTTAATCAATAATTATTTAACAAATTTGAGTTCAATATTATAATTTGTGATATATAAATATACACATGAATATATAATCAGTTTAAAATTCAATTAAATTAAAATCAAATTAATAAGCTATTTATAAGCCATACCTTTCTATTTCAAAATATAAAAATCTATATATACCCCTAATAAAATTAAACTTTGCACTATTTACAAATCAACTACTCTTTAAAACTTAACGTGCAATACCAATAACGACAAAACCACAAACATACCTCGACCGTCTACCGAGCGACGCAATTCTCGAACGTCTATCCCTCTTTCAGGCAAAAATCGAGCAAACCTCCGACGGCGCACAAGACTTCCGTCAACTCCTCCTTGGAAGCGTTTACCGTTTGCGATTTTTGCTCTCGGAAACTATGCGTGCGCGTCGGTGGGTGGCTCGAATACTTGCACGCTATATAGGCGGCTTGGCGCAACTGCGACACTTCGCCAACCGCGTGGAAAACCGCGCCGCGGGCGCGTTCAAGTTTTACTCGTTAGCCGGGAAAGTTTCACGCGCGTATACGTGTGTCTGCGCCGGACATCTCAAAGCGCATATATGTGTGTGAGTGCGTGGCTGTGCGTATATGAAGTTGCGCGAGTTACGATTGATCGGCAGTCGACATTCCCGGATAGACGGGCGTTGCGTCGGATTGAGGGAGGTTGAGGTTTTTGTGTGGTGTTTCACAATTTTTTTTTTTTTTTAGAATGAATGATTTTTGTGATCTCTTGATGCCAAGCTGTTTTGGTATTGCCGAAAGCAATAATTTGGTTATATTTATATTTTGGTATGATATAAATGGACGTGCTTATGGGTCGAATTGTTACCCTTGCCTATTGAATCTTTTCTTTATCTTACGCTGAATATGTTTACAATGATGTGGGAAGAATTGGTGTGCCAAACTTCTTTGACTAATATCTGTCATAAATATGATTCTAAGTGGCGTTGTCGAATGACATAGGGTATATTATGAGTATCCGATTATGTGGCTCTATAAATCAGTCTTGAATGAAAATATAACTTACTTTGATAATTAGCTACTTTCAGTCCGACAACTCACGATTGCCAATTATTATCATTAATTTGCATTCGATCATGCCCGTACATTAATATATATATAATATTCTAATTAGAATCAGAACATTTATTAATCATTAGATCATATGATAATTATGTACAGTTTAATAATGAAGAGAATTGATAATATAATTTACTTGATGTTCATATGTACCTCAATATCAAAACATAAATATTAGATATGCTATACAATAACGTTGATTTTGCGTAATTACAGCGTTAATATATTAATAATTCTCTGCAATTTCACTGGTTCACTATCATTAGCGGTCATTAATTAAACTCTTCACAATCATTATCCGCTGCTGTACACACCCATTGTGATTTTGTTCTTTTGATGCTTACTTCCGAAGAGTGAGTATTGCAATTTAATTATAATTTCCGATTTCTTTCCATGGCTCTATTTGTAGATGATAATTGAAACTATCATCGAATTAATTAATTTCTTCTACTCGACAGCTTTTCAAAACGATAAAAAATCTCTCTACCTATTCTCGAAAATGCAAATAATTGCAATCTGCGATCAATTACCACATCCCGTTTCTCATACCCAGTCTACGAACCTCCATAATGAATTTTCCCGACAAAAGCACAAGTGCGAACAAATACATCCTATACCAAAACCCCCGAAAACTTACATCATATATACCAGCCACCATCCCCTCGCCTCATAACTCATCCGGAACTTTCCTAAATTAAAAGATCCGGCGTTATCGACTCACCTCTAAAGTCCCGAAATTACCTTACAATAATTCATTATCCTCTCTCTCTCTCCTCTTTCAGCTAATCTCTCAGCGGCTCCTGATTTATTCGACGACTTGCTAGCGCGCACGTGGCTCTCGCAAGATCTCTCCTCCGCAGAAGTATATTAAATATCTCGCTGCTAGCTCGCGAACTTTCCCACTCTCGTGCGCCTTAATAATTTCCGGCGTGTCGTTTACTATATAACCCTGGAGCAGAGCGGTCCTGCCAAGAATATTGCATCCCGACCCTCGCAAGTTTGCCCTATAGCTGGCCCTTCCGCTGCCACCGCGCGCGGCCCGACTAATATATTGTCCTTTGGCAAATATAGCACCCTCTATACACCGCTCTCGTCTCTTTTGGCGAGACGGTTATGTGCACCCTACTGCGGTTTATTTGCCTGCGCGTATTGCAGCTATATATATATATATACGCGCCTTGTCACGCGCTGTCCTTTATTTACGTTTTTGCGGCGGTGGTGGCGCTTTTATGAAAGTGAGCTTGACCCGCGGCCTTTGTGGATAGGAAGGGATGTTTTGAAAGGAGCTCTGCTCCCCGCGAGAGAGATGAGGGCGGTGTGTGTTTTTGAGGAGCTGTGGTGCTGTGTGGGAGAAGCAGAGAGAGGAGCATGTAAAGTTGAGCGATATACCGGTTGGGAAAATAATACGCTGCTGCTGCTGCTGCTAGTGTTGTACTACCGGAAAGTAAACAGTAGGAGGCTACGGCCACGAGATGCGTTGCTAGAGTGAGAACTGGATTACGTTGTAAGATGATATTTTACTTGGATGTAGTTGTGAATTTTAATATGCTGGGAAAATTGTTTAATTTTTATGGTAATTATGGGTATTAAATAACGGAGGTGTTGGATTTCTAATGTATAAGTCAGTATAATGTGTAGGTCCACGTAATAAAGAAATCGTAGAATGTTATTGTATATAAAAGCGGAAATAAAAAACGTAACTCAAGTAAGAAAGAGTGGGAGTTATTGTATCTATGCTCCGAATCTATATCCCGTATAGTTATAATATTTCGTTTAGTACATCTCAGCCCACTACTGTGCACAGAGCCAAATTGCTGTCAAATTTCCTACCTGCCTCTCGTGCTATATTTAACTCAAGCACAGCGTCAGCTCCGTTCTCATTACTGCCATTTCGGAAACTAATCAATACTTGATAAGACATATTCACGAATGCCGGCTTTTGCAGCCGCCGTCTGTCGGGGAACAATTTCAAAGGCCAATCCATATACGTCCTCTCTCTCTCCTTCTCCGCAAGCGCAAGTTGTAACCATCATCTCCGCTTTCAACTGCGCGCAACTTGCCTCGCTATTAATTCGATTCCATAATTATTTGCGCCACATGTTCCTTTATAATATATATATACATTCTCGCGTAATTCCTTCCCCTCTCTCAAGCGCACGATTTTCTGGAAAAAAGTTACGGAAAACGCTCTTCTATTGTGCCGCTCGCGTTCGTTGTGAGATTGTAATTTAGTTGCTTTCGCGCGCGCGTGCGAGTGATACTCAAAAGAAAAAATTGACGTCGCTCCCTGGGTAAGTTTATTAAAAGTTGGTCCCGGTGACGAGCTCGCTCAGTGTAAAAGGGCAGCAGCGCCTCTGCCGAGAGGTTATTAAAGTTTGCGCGCAGCTTAAAAACGTTTTCCGAGAACATTTTCCTAAGGAGATTTATCGGGCTTATGTTTGTCTTTTTTCATTTTATTCACGCCAGCGCGAGGCCCGCAAATTTTCCGGGTACCGGTATAATTTTATGGGATTTTAATGAGTTTTGCATCAAAGTCGGTTTCAAATAGGTATATATATTCTACGCAAATATTGATTGGATTCGATTGATTACTGCTCCTATTTGAATTATCAAGCGGAAACAATTCCTCAAAGGATTGTAACGGTGTACCAGGATCGTCGCTCAAACTGAAATATTTGACATTGTTCCAAACTCCGTTATATCCTCCCCGTATTATCATAGTTATCGAAAGATCCTTGTACTCAGATATATATAGGTACAGCAAATGTATACATAAGGTCATTGCTTCCGAATCCTCCCTGCAACAGTCAAATAATCCTAAACTTGAGAAATATGTCAAACCAGCCACAAAGGCGCCGTATACGCGCGCATCTTCGCGCGGCTCTATAAATATCATCTCTCCGCACGGGACAAGAGAGTAACGACGCTAGTTTCGCCATTAAAGCGCGCATTCTCGGGACGCCACGAGAGTAACTATGCGCCCGCTGTATGATACCACCTTCCGGTGTATACCTAACAAAGTAGCTACCTCTAGCTCACTCACTCACCCTGCGAAGAAAGTAAATCACGCGCGGCGCGGGCCGCGTTATCGCTCAAAGGGTATCACCGCAATAACCTTACCGCGCGGTAATAGACTGTCGCGCTAATTTACAGGCCCACGCGTTTCTGAAATCGACGTGAATTATGGATCGAATTAACGTGCCGTATGCCGCAGTCACAAAGGAGAGAGAGAGGGAGAGAACCCGACGTCGTGTAGAGTCTCTCTTCTCTGCTGCAGCAGTGGAGCTTGAGGGAGAGAGAGAAGTTTCTAATTTCACGTGCGACTTGGCGCGAAGGAGGGCTCGATAACTGGATCGAGCGCGGCGTGCACTGGGAGAGGAGAGGGCCGGTCAATTAGCGAGGCGCCACCGCTGCGAAGCGAGCGCTGCACAGTGGTTCGAGGCGATGAGGGAATGAAGTTTCGGCTGGAGGAAGGGAGAATGAGAGGAGGAAAGCTTAGACGGCGATTTTATGGATTTTACAAGATTGAGATTTCCCGGTGAGATTGAGACGCGCGCGGGATTGCCGTTCTCGGAGAGCCGCTTGTCGGCGGTGCTTTCGAGGATATGCGAGAGAGGAAGCTTCTTGTTGATTTTCTTGGGGATGCTGCTGTGATGTCTCAAGGATAATCTGATGAAAATTAAGAATGCATTTTGAAATGTTGGAAATGTTATTTTATTTATTTTTCAATCGAATTACAGTTTTAATATTCACGCGTGTTTATTTTATTGATAGCTGAATGTGTGAGCAAGCTTTCGTGGTTATAATTCGTTTTATATTATCAACTCTGAACAATATAAGATAATTCAACAAAATATACCTGAATTTGTTTTAAGTATATAATGAGACAAAAATAGAATGCGGAATTTTTTAATCGATTAATGTGGCTTCATCGATTTTTCACTGTATATGTATACAGCTGAGCATATAAATAGACTGTGTATATATATACGTAGATGCTATTCGCCGTTGGCCAAACTGACGAAACTCTCTGCAAATTTTACCTAAACAGTTTTGTGCGTGCGTGTGTGTTTTTTTTTTATTTTTTTGTTTTTAAGATTTCAGCCTTTCTCAGGTTGAAAAATGATATTTTTCTCAATGTCGGACCGAAATTACCCCATTCGCTCCCGGCTCAAAATCGCAAATGTGATATTTTCGACCCGTTGTTGCGAAAAATAGTATACGAAACACGGAGATGAAAAGGGCCACCTCTGGACTGGCCAACTTTTTACCTCTCTAGTTGCGTAGTATATTATTTGCATAAAAAATTGTCTTTTCTTCAGATTTACAAGGTGTCTCACCTCCTCAAGCAATATAGATTAAGGTTCTTGGGCGCGTGGTGCCGTATCAAGTCGGGGCTTCAGGGCGAGCCTTTCTTGTTTTTAGTAAATAAAAAATACGAGTTTCGTTTAAAAATGGAAAAAATCGCCATACATATTATTTATTCGGGTATTTGCTCTCAGTGCGCATGCGCAGAAGCACATTTACAAAGTTTATCGCTAATATCTCTTTAATCTGGTCGTTTACTCATATTTATGACGATAGCATTGGAATCTACATGAAAAAATCTTCAATTTGATAACTCATTTGATAAAAACTATCTCTTAATAACGGAATAAATACAAAATTAATGTCTTTTCCCATAAGATTACATGTTAAGGGGGTCAGACATCTTTAAAATCATGAAAAATCGATTTTTTGTTTTTTACATATTTCATTAGAAAAACACTAGTAGAATATGTCCCAATG
>UXGD01003874.1:0-18911 GCA_900474315.1 Torymus auratus
ATATATATTTATATATATATTTATTACAATCCATTTTTCAAAATTTTTAATACTCAATTTATTGATTATGATTGTACATCGAGACGACATTGCAGATTTAAAACTCATTTCAGACGAACTATTATGCCGTTCCAGCTGCAATTTTTTGTTCAAACATGTACAACAAATCTATAACGGAATATTTTACTTGAAACAAAATGCCCGTGTTTAATTCAGCTGTATTCCACCTCGTCTCTTTTTAAATTAACAATTAAAGACAAATTCAAATATTAAGCATATATATATATATATATATATATATCCATCATATTGTTATTCAATCAAGTTTATCAATATTGTTTATTTACTATATCATTTCCAGAGTAAATCCGAATAAACAATGTAAGCAAATTTATAATTTCTATATATTGTGGAAAGAACCGGAATATTCATATTAATATTAATTATATTATTAATATTGATTACTAATTAGTTGGATAACTGAGTAAAGTGATCGTACAAACACATCCTCCTTTAAAATAAAAATTAATTTACGCGAACACTGAAAAAATGTTGCCATATCAAATCAAATATTCAATCATAATACCGCAATTAAATCCTTCTTTTAACTTAATAATATACACTGATTAAAATGAAATGATTGAGAACTAATTCACTTCAATCCTCCTTTAAATCAAAGAATTGGCAAACAATCAAACAACGTTTTTTCTCAGTGCATACATGAATAATTTGCTCTATAGTTCCTCCATTATTTCATTTGAAAAGCTAAAGAATTAAAATAAGCATATAAAAGCTCTATTGAAAAAGAAAAAAAGAATCCAGAAAAGAGAGGAGATCTTTGAATAATATTTTACAAGATTTAATTGTATATCATTTGATTTATTTAAAATAAATTATTTTTACATAAAAAAATAGTAAACATTTATATTTACAGTTTTAATTTATCAATATTTTGTGTAAAAGTGAGCTTTACATTATACGCATAAATAACACGAAGTTACTTTGCACATGGTTATTTACACGTATAATGTATCTCATATTGTATTACTAGTGAAATTCCAATACTAACCGAGCAATTAACAATTAATTGCCAAGAGCAAGGCTAAACCTCATTCCTGCTTTACATTGCTAATGACGGCTCGTCTTCCAACAGGTAAGGGACGAGTGGCAGAAGGCCGCGGTGCTACCGGTGGAGAAGATCAGCCCGCCCGACAACTCTGCCTGCGCCTACGGCGTGTCCTGATCTCCTTAAGCGTAAGGGCGCACGCACACACGAACACACCACATATATACACACATCATCGTCATGCAAGCACATCGCAGCTCCGCGGGAGACTCGCCGTGTCAGACGCTCTCATCGCACGTATACGCACGCGAAGAGGAGGAGAGAGACAGGCGGAGGACGTGACCCTCGCCGAAGACGGAGGCGACGTGTGACACTTCGTAAACGCCAAGGGGAAGAAAAGTTCATGAGACAAGTGTACGGGAGGAATGGGGGAAAAATCAAGGACGAGAGCCGAAACAAGTTCCTCGATCGATCGTTTCTTTTTTTTTTTTTTTTAATAAGAGAGAAAGGAAAAGGGTGAGAGACAAGTCAAACACAGTGAAGAAAACACACACAGCGTCTGACCAAATATTATAATGCGATTACGTAGCGCCGATCGTTTAAAATGAAAAAAAAATTATGAAAACTTTGCACAGGCACAAAAGTATATACGAAACTTTTTAAAGCGTTTTTTCAATCGTCTTTGCGCGCGCAAAGTAGTCTCGCTGTGCGATAGAGTCGATCGTACGGGGAGCTAAAAGCCATTCATGGAATTGCCGCACATACTTTTTCGAATGCTTTTGGTATATATATGTAGAACCGGAGAGTGATCGAAATCTCGAGGTTTTTCATTGCGTCAATTGTTCACTTTTTGTATGGTCGGCGGTGGACTTTTTAGATGATCAGCTTTCAAAACTGAGCTTTTTATAAATTACTATTTTTCGATTTGGGTGAGTAAACTTACGTATCTTTTATAAGACTTTGAATCAAGGATTTTACGCAATTTCATTCTTCCTCGGATTGATAAATATTTGTAAAATTTTTTGACTATTATATATACATAATGATATTTATTGGACACTATTTTAACTCATTTTGAATCATAAGCTGCAATTCCAGTCACATTTTAAAATGCGCAAATTAAAAAATTCTATTATCTAAACTTATATAAAATCTAAATTGTCTTCATATATAATCGATATCATTGTAGATTAACGAAAAAAGCGATCTTTTCTATAAATTTTAAATAAAAAGAAAACATAAATTTTATAGAATATATACACGAATTCAATCCTTGTACGATCGATTGTGTCCTGCACTCAGTAAACTCTTAGGACGAATGTCGCGGCGCTTTTTGTAATACCAACAGACGGAAATTCGTCGTTCGAATCGCCACGACAAATGCATGGAATTTGATTGACGCATTTGTTGAATTGACAATTGTTTTCAAACGTTTAATTATTTGTGACCCTAACGAAGTGCTTATATTAATTTATACAAGCTGATAATGAGAGGAGCGTTTCCCGTTAAATCAACATAATTACAACTTGGAGTTTATTTTAAACGGTTGGAAAGTTTAATAAAGCCAATTGTGTTTGTCGGAGGAAAAACTATTTTTATTTTGTATTTTACGTTTCCAGTTTGCATTGGGGAGAAACTGGCGATCGAATTTCGACGACTTTGAAAAATATTAGTGAATAAGAAATTTACAAATATGAATTAATAAATTAACACTATAGGAAAATGAAAATATAATTAAAGTGCCAAATTGTCAGGCTATTAAGTTGTGAAAAGCAAATGGCATAAATTATAGAAAGTACAATAACTTTCTCGACGAAATGTTTATTAGCCGCTTGAATAAGAAATAGTGCATATACTAAATGAGTTTTACGTTTACAAGATTTTATTAAATATTACAAAGCGAAAAACTAAAAAAAAAATTATGTATAAAATAGCAAATTTCAAGAATATATATATATATATACATATATCAAAGAGCATCAATATATCTTTGTTAAAGAATGTAAACACTTTTTATTACAATATGAAAAATTTTAAAAGAACGTTTACATCCTATACTATAAATTAAAAGGAAAAATATAGTATGCAATTTGTTTTTCACAATTCGACCTTTACTGCCAATCCACAAACAAATCATTTTTCATATCGAAAACCAAGCGCCCAAAGAGTTATTACTAAAATTTGCAATAGGATTTTCTCAATTTGAGATTTAGATTTTAGAGCGAAACGTAATGTACTTCATTGTTTTAGAATTGAAACAAATTCAAGTCCGATTCCTTATACTGCAAAGTAACCCGCTTGATGCATCTTAGACTGATATTATAAATAAATCGATCGATCCTAAAGCGCAAAGTAACTTGATGAATAACCCGTGCACTAAAAATTATAAAAAAAATTAAAAAAAAACAAGGGATGCAAAAGTTCTTTAGTTATTTACATAAATTGATTGATAAAGAAATATGTTTTTGTATTCCAATATTCGATTGAGCAATATTTAATATTGTTACGACACGTAATGTATATACATTTTATCCACCTTCATAGATATATTTGTTAGGGCAAAAATAAACAAAGACCATGTAACTCTCAAAGCTGAATAAATAATAAAAACTAAATATTTATTTACTTGGAAAATCGGCTAAAGTTTCATCCACCATGAAAATATTAAAAACCATCTGTTTGTTTTGTCAAGATCAAAGAACTTTTGTATCGCCTCGACCAAAAACTACAAAACCAAACAGTAAAAAAGGAATTTAAAATGGGAAAACCAATTAAAAACAAAAAAGGTGCCAATATAGAATACTCGAGCGTTTCAAGAGGATTATCGGCGAAAGTCGCCAAAGCAGAGGTAATATTCGCAATTTTTTCTTTCCCCTAAAGCTATGTGCACAAAAGCGATTATGTCACACGAAAGTAAAAAAAAAAAAAATTAGCAAGAGATAAAAAGGGGGCGAAAAAGCGAGAGAAAGAAAGAGATCCGGAGAGTATAAAAATAACCTACCATACGCGCCTATACGCGCTGAAAATGCATTGCAGGAGAGAGGGAGGGAGGCTTTGCGAAAGGGAAAAGCGTACGCAACGCACCCACCGTTCATTGCTAAGGGTTATGGTAAAAAGAAAAGCTGAACCGCGATGGGGGGAAGAAAACACAATATCTGAATTCTGCGCTCGCGATGAAAATAGCGTGTATTTGCGAGGCGCGGATGAAAAAAAAAATACTGGATTCGAAAGGAGCGCGCGACGTTTATTTTCAAACGATCGTTTTTTCAGTATCGATAAACTTTTTATCACGTTAGTAGTGAACGATATGTAATTGACACTTACGTACGCAGGCATATACATACACTTAAACACGCAGACACACATCCACACATATACTTATATAGACTCAAGCGTACATTCGTACACATCCACGATACGATGAAAAAAAAATTGAAGTATCTCGTAGGACTTCCTAGCTTGTATAATACACGAAAAAAACTTTTCTTACTCTTATGGAGGAATGCGAGGCGTGAGTTTTTTAGGTACCTGTAACTTATAAACAATTATTAAGAAAAATGATGATGATCAAAAACCGAACGGCCAAGCGTGGCTCGTTCATTATTCAAGATTGTCGTCGATCCATGAACTTCGCGTTAAATCAGCTCGAAAATTGCGGATTTTTAGAGATTTTTAGGCGAAATGAAAAACAATCTAACGCAGCGTTGTCTGAAATTGTAAATGTAATTCGTAGATTTAATTTATCAAGAAGAAAAATATTAACAGCATAAAGCTATTTAACAATAAAAGAATGATGCGAAAGATTCATCTTTTAGTGACACACTGTTTGGAACAATTCTACACACATTTATTGTTACTCCTTATTAAATTTTATAATACGAAGCTTTAAATGACAAAAAATTGTAAAAATTATCGCAAAAATATCTAAAACATAGTGTAAAATTCATCACATGTATTGAACAATTCGACAATTTCGTCAATCAGTCAATCTGTTGAATATTATATTAAAAATGGAAAGGATAATTAAGATCGTTTCTTTAATTAGCGATACTTATATAAAAAAAATGACTGATTCGCGAAGTCGTCGCGTGGATCGACAAAGAATGAAAGGAAGTATTTACTTCGATATTTGATGAGATAAAAAGCTAGATAATCATTTCGAGAATGCGTGCGAGACAATGAGAATGTGCAAGTAGGAATGAGTGCGGCTGAATGTGCAAGAATGAGGAACAACCCCGGATGGAATGTTCGTCGACACGACACCGAGAATGAAATACGACACGAGTGAGTTGACCAGAGTTTAAATTGATAAAAATAGCTGGTTATTATTTTAATTAAAATTGAAAATAACATTTTTATTATAGTGAGTCAAACTGATTCAAATTTTTAGTTATTATGTAAAATGAATGGACATTTCTTGATTATAAAAAAATGCTATAGTAAGATTTCCTAGAAAATTGAAAGCGGTCAACTCGCTACAACATTATTCATCTCATAATAAAGTTGTACTACAAAAAAGAGAAAAATCAATTCATATATATAATAGCCTGGAATGCGGTAATAAACAAAATATAAGAATCAAAAGGCAAAATGCTGTAAAATATTAACCTTTTTAATTCATCACATAGAACGTAGTCATACACATTTTTGAAAACAGGAAGATTCATATTCTAAGTTATCATAAAATCTAAATTTCAGTAAAAATTTAAATGATATTAAGAATAAAATTTGTATTATAATAAATTGCTAAACAGCAATAAATTGCTAAAAAAGTAAAGAGTCGTGAAAATATTCGTTGAAAGAATGCTTGAACAGAGGAAAAGTCTCCCGAATAAATTACCATCATTTCTACTAGCTTAGAATGTAAGCTTGAGTTTGTACATTTTTCAAATGGAGCGGAGTAAAAAGTCCTTTATTTCGCGTTAATTATTCCACGTTGCGTAAATAACGTAAAAAAAAGTACGTCTACTTTAATTATACGCATAATTCATCGTCCAGCTACTAGAAATTATGGTAATTTTTCAAAGATTTTTTTTCTTCACAAGTTGAAGTTGGTAAAGCGTTGAAAAACGTGTTCATAACCTTTTTAAAAAGAGAAATTACCATGAAACAGCCACTGCAACGTAACGTTAAACGCATCTTTTTTATCACGATCGCACTAATCAGACATATATAAAACGAAAGAATATAAAACGAACTTGGTGAAAGACGAAAAATTGAAGAACTTTTCAAGTCGAGAAAGCAACAATGCGAAGATACCCTTAGCGCCAAAAACCGATAGCGTATATGATGTTTCAACAACACGCAACTGCCTAGATCTCAGATTAATATTATATACCGTTTCATAGATTAAGTCCAAACGCACAAATGACATGTTTGGAGACATATTATAAATATATTGATGTACATATACATCGCCACCGAAAACGTGAAGGGAAAATTCAAATGAAATAAGCCGAAAACGAGAAATGGTGAGGGCAGTCTATTTATTGCGGGGATTATTGAATTCCGTCGTTGAAAGAAAATTTCCATTTGCGATCAAAGCTTGAGGTTCGGATGACGATTTGAGAGATTGTATTAATATAGTGACTGTTCGATAAGTACGAAACAATCCCTAGAATGTTGAATAATTACCGTATTAGGAAATAATTATTATCTCATTGAGATACACCTAAGACTTTCATTGGCATTGTATAGATAAATATTTGCGCAAATTTTACCAAGTTACAATAATCATACATAAAAAATCATTAAAAACACGTTTTTATTCAGGCAAATTTATGTTTGCTTCTAAATAGTATTATGAAATATTCCTTTATAATTTTTATTAATATGTTCTATGTTTGAATTGGAATAGATAAATGTTACAAGACAAATAAGTGAATATTAATTAACTGTTTTAAAAATATGTATTTGAGGAGACTGAAACTTATAATGCTGACATGAGTATTATTTGTTAAATTTATCGTTAGTCTATCTTATAAAGTCAAGTGAAATTGGAGTTTTGACTCTAATTTTGATGTCCCGTACTGCTCTTTATACTTATTTTTGCAATAATTTGCGAGCACTAAATGCTTTAAGATTACTGAAGATAAAAATTGTTAAAAAAATGTATTTCTTTTATCATACAGTAAATGAAATCTTAGACAAATTTTATTTTAAAACGTTTAAAAATAATCAGTGGCTAAAATGTTACTTAATCTGTATAAACAGTATGTCTTGTAAAATAATTTGATTCAAGAAAACTTTCAAATCAACATCATAGACAAATAAAATTATTCTTAAAAATCGAATTGCAAATCAATTAAAATACAAAATATGTTGCACATGATAATTAGATTTTAATATTTTATTTATGTTACAAATACTAGAATTTGACATATATTTGAAAAATTAAGAGGCAAATTTGTAACACTAACACAAAGCTTAAGATGAAATTTAAGAAAAATAAGTTTTACAACGTAAAGTGTCAACCATTGATTTGAAAGATAGGCATTATTGTTAGCATCTCAGTAGAAATTTTAAGATTGTAAATTATGTATTATTCAGCGGAATATGTTAAAAGGAGTAAATTGATGGTTGATGTCCACCAAATATAGATTATATTGTGTTGCTTATTCATTACAATACTTGTGATATAAAAAATTAGTAGTATAATCTACCGATTAATAATTAAGTATGAAATTGTAAAAGGAAATTACTATATGATACAAAGCGACATCTGTAAATTTTTCTTATGGCAATACACTAACTTTTCAAATCGCAGAATAATATAGGAATTCTATTTACCGACCGTTGAGTAAAGTGAAGAAGGTGCGATCTTCCCTCTCCGAATTCTAGAAATAATATCACACACGCAGTATTTAAGAGAAGAGAAGCCAAGTTGACTTAGAAAAACGCAATGAGAGAGATTGTATTTAAAATGCTATGATCAGCTATATTACAAAGTATTTATCTTAGCATTCAAGGAGTTGAACATTCTAGTTCAGACTTTTGCGGCGAGATGGCGCCCTACAACGCTTTTCCTTGCTAACGTTCTATAATCACATAAAAGTAATATAAAATAAAATTTCGTAAGAAAAATTATATCATCATTTTTGTTGGGCAAAAAGTTTTATATGAACACGCGTGTTTCCAAAGCGTTTCCTTTATTAGGAAAATTATATCAAAGTACTCAACGAAACTCAAGCTCTGATTAGTATATGACAGTCAAATTCGCATTATTACGAATTCCAGAACTTTATGTGTTCAGAATTTTATTATCATTCGTTATCGAAATTTGTATTTATTAACAAATCTTATATGAAAGAAAAAAATATGTCAAAATTGTTGACACAGCGAGAATATAGAAACAAACCACTGAGCGAAAATTCGTGATTTGAATGTTAAATATAATGACAGACAAGTCTCAAAAATGTTTAATTAAATAAATAAAAATGATAAAAAACAACGTACGATATCAAGAGAGATATTTAAAAAATTCAATAAGAATTGATGAGATTTTAAATGCCGACCGAGTGAGCCCGATTGGTAAAATTGCAATCGATAATCGATGAGTTTCGAATAGAGGCTGATGCGCGGATAAGTATGTCTACAAGTCGGGCTCGTAAAGCCGTGCGGGTTGAATGCGAGACGAGAGAACATTAAGGGTACCGAGGAGAAAATTAATCGAGATACTCCTCCATTTTCCCTTGACTATTATTATCACCTTATCGATAAAAAAGTGAAAAGTGAGGAGGAAAAAAACACTGACACCGTGCAAACGCGGTGTGTGCGAGAGTATATATGCTGAGCGCGGGAGAGAGAGCGAGAGAGAGAGAGAAATATATATATATATATAAGTGTGAGATGTAGAAGAGGGAGAGAAAGGCGCAATTGTAACGATCGTCAAAAATGTACAGAAGTGCAGATACAGAGAAACTATGAAGAATTAATATAATACTAGAAAGTTTTAATAAATTAACTAAATGCAAATTAATCATGTTTATTATTCACATTTCCATATCCTTAATTACTAGAAAACGTTCCCAATTTATTATATTTATTCATTATTTTTAATTTATAATAAATCTAATCATTCATAACGCTACTTATCACTTCGGATATTACAAACTTTTTTAATTTATCACATTATGTGAATGCATTAGAAGGAAGAAACTTTTTGTACTTACAAATTATAATTGATTTGATATACTTTGTATTATACACAAAAACATAAATTTATATATATTTTTTTATTCTGTGTCAATTTTTATGAACATGTACAAATTTTGATACTCAAACTTAAAATAATTTTAAGAATTTCACAGACATCGATTTTGGAAATCCATGATATAAATCTACACTTTTCAGTAGATGGTTCGAACCGAAGAAACCCTCTCTCGCAGAATTTTTCAAATTTATGGTGAATCTCAGCTTTAGATAAACGTTACCAACCAACTTCGTCGTATACCATTTGTAAGAAACGAGGAAAACCTCTTAACCCACACATTTACGGCAATTATGCGTTTACACTATTCTAATTTAGTTGATAGAAACAAATGGAGTTCCTTCTAAGTTATTTGTAAAGGGTTAAAAGGCAACTAACATTAGAATAAATGAGAAAATACCCTCTCGTTAATCCAATGCAAATGCTTAATAAAAGAAGAAATTATTACGTTTAGTAAATAATCACCATTTCAAATAGAATATGTCACTTAGAACGTCTATAAGAAATGAATAATTACATAAAATACAGAATAAATCTGCGAAAACTCGGTCTTTTAAAAATACAATTAAGTTGAAAAAATTTGGCCATGGTAAGGCATTTATTTCGACCAATCTGAAATTCAACTTTTTTGTTTCTCATGTCAAATTAATTTTTATTACTAGAAATTTCGTTTTTTTATATGCTTACTCTTAAAATAAGTTTCATTTTTCAGTAATGGGTTTCTTTATTGATTTAATGTATTTCGTGTACATTTAATTCGATTCCGTTGGGAAATAACACTCTTATTAAAACTTCCAAATATAATAAAAAGCTATGTTTGTGGATCCACCTGAACTACTGCTATAAGTCGTTTTCTTCGTAATAGACATTCGATTTATATTGAAATTGGTACCTACATTATATTTCCATATACACCCATGTAGCTTATACTGTATACACAGTTCTTAACAATAAATTGCTTCGAACCCTCCAACACAAACAAATATCCTATACCCACTCAACTATACAAGTAACAATACGAAAGTCAACCAATTCCTTGCCTACGCTTTCTCAATATATCATTAAAAACTTAGACCGCTCGAACGAAAGAAATCACATTGTCAGCAGTTGCATTCAGCGCTATATTGATTTTCCATATTGAATACCCGCGCGTCGCCGCGAGCGCGCGCTCCTCAAAAACTTCTCAAGCGAGCTGAGATGATGATGCGCGCCAGCTGGAGCTGTATATGTCGCCCCCGCATCTGCGACCATAATCTCGCGATTATGGCACACTTCCATAACTTCGCAGACGACCGCGACATTGTTTGCCTTCGACGCCATCCGTCAAGCCATTAAGGAGCCACCCCCCGTGCCGCAGAACCACCGAAGCAGGATAGATAAGCGGCGCATATAGACGCGAGCGCGCTTAATCAATCGGTGCACGTGATGTGTTTGCGACGACACACATAACGCGAGACAGAGAGAGGGAGACAGGCCGTTACGTCACATGGCGCCATCACCTTCGAGAGCCTTGCACGCAAGGGCTTGTAATTAGACGTATTTCGCGAGGTTGTTGGTTGGTTGGTTCCTGTTGACAGTTGTGGTGCTTGGAGAAGTGTAAACCGTAGAGCACTCGCGGATGATGCGGATCTTTTCGAGACTCGTACGATCGTGAATGGTTCTGGTTTTGCGGGGGATAATGTTTACATGGGTAAATGAGATTTCTGATGCAACGAATGCGGGGCTCCAGGGCACGCGAAGACATATTTCTTATTTGAAGAAAGTCCATTAAAGTTTGCGAATTTATGTTTGTGTTACGTGAAGGTACACGTTTAGTTCCAAACATGTATTTGTTTTAGTGGAATATATTTGTTAGATCCTAATAAATATACTCTGCGTGATTAATATGATATCTTGAAAACTAATTATCGATTGTAAAATCGGTTGTAAGACCTAAGTTAAGTCCAAAAAAAAATCACTGAACGTCTAAGCAAGTTTATATCCCTGGTAGAAATTGGCCATTTTTCTTTCATTTGTAAAACTACTTTTCAAGCATTTTTTAGTCAGTTTATATAGCGATCATATTTATGGGTCAATTTATAAAACCTATCGTTTTATGTGGACCTTAATTTATTATTTCGAGTATTCATCTCGATATTGAAGTGTTATTCTTATAACTTTTTGCAGGAAATAAAATCAGATTTTAATTGAAAGTTTTCAAGGGAAAAACAAATTTGAAGAATGCCCATGGATATACGTAGTAAATTAATGGACGCAGTGCAGCGTATAACACTAAAGCTATTGTGTGAAGCTTATTAAAATATGAACTTTAAAAAAAAATTTTATAGGGAAAAAGTGAAACGAAAGTTAACATAAATAAGGGTAGGGTTTCTCAAAAAAATAGAAAGATCAAGATTTCATGCGACATTCAGTAGCAAAAATTGTAAAGAATAAGTTTTTAATATTTCCCATTTTGTGCACTGGTAAATTTCTACATTGAATGTTTATTTTTGCATCCATTTATTCTATTCTTATCAGTTTTCAACGTTCCCTATTGATATGCACTCGTGGGCATCGTCCTTATTTAAAGACCTGATATAAAAAAGAAACTGTCCCGGTAGAAAATTAAGCATATTTTATAGCTCACGTGTTGAATGGAAACATTTTTATCAAAGATCATAAACCAAAACTAAAATAATTCATCTATAAGTTCTACTATTATACTTAAAATACATATTTTATGAAGTGTAAATGCCATAATTTATTTCGGATTGGTACATAATTATGAAATACAAGCAATGCTCATTTTTAGCCATAAAGTTAACTGAAAAATAGATAACTTATGGTTAAAATTTCCACCAGGATGCTTTGCTCAAATTTAATCAGTATACCGTAGAAAAGGATCTGCATTACACGACTTACTGTCAGCTGCTATATATGACGTTACAAACGAATTCATCGACACTTTACCTTCCACAAATAGAGCTTCGAAATTTTGTTCGCCCCAACCGTCACGTCAGCAATAAAAGCCTCACCGTGGCATTTAAAGCGCGGCGGTGCATCCAATAAATTTCGCTGACTATATATCGACCAACAGATTAGCCAAATATAGCACTTTCATTTCGCCGCCTGCCGCGCAGCAGCCAATATTGTTTCCGTAAATAGACCACCCGAATTCGCGCGCTCGGCCCGCCGTCACCTATAAGCCTCGTGCAGCAGCGCGACCTAGCAAACAGCACATATATACCTATATAGTATGTACACGCTCGCGTGTACATGCACACGTGTGCGACGGGCAATTAGCGTCGAGAGCTACTCGCGCTGTCGAATGAACCTCCGCTTCTCTCTGTCTATCCCCCTTCCCCTCTGCAGCCTCGTCACCAGGGCATAGGTATCGCGGAAGAATCGGAGGGATGATAAAAGAGAGGAAACACGTACAGCAGCAAAAGAGCGAGGATCGACAGGGTTGGACTAAAAAGGGGGATAATGACGAGAGGACGCGAGAGAAAGATAATAGCTGGAAAAGCCGACGCTCGGCAAAAGCGCGACGCCTAGCCGTCAGCTGCAGGCAGCAGCAGCAGCAACGGCGCGCAGCATCCGACGAGGGGATGAGGGCCGCGCGCGCGATATAGCACACATCGATCTGCGCCTGCGTGCGTGCGCGTCGGCGGAGGGATCTCTCCGGGAGTAGGTGGGGAGAGGTATAGAGAAAGAGGGAGAGATCCGCGGTAAAGTCCCGGTAGGGGTTGCGAGCGTCGTGACCGGGATACACCGACGCTGCCGCCACCGCCGCGAACCAACAGGTGATGTGTGCCTCCTGTGCGCCACTACTCGTCGGCCCGTGAGAGAGACACTCCCTGGACCGCGCCGCGTCCCGCATCCCTCGCTCTCCTGTTGTTTGTGCGCGCACCTAGACACGCGCGCGCGAGTGCAGGGCGCACATCACCGGAGGTCAAAGAAGCCGCGAGTGTGAGAATGTCCCACGGTGATAAGTGCGCGAGAATCAAGTCCCGAGAATGCCGTGCGCTGGGTAAAAGCAGCGCCGACAGAAGTGCCACACTCGTCGCTGCACCCGGGCGTCCCACAGGACGACGAATAAGTGCGTGGATCAGTGTGTAACGAGAGCGTTTTGGTATATATAATAGTGTGCTGACCGTTGTATGCCTCCCCCATAAAGCCGGATATCCCGGCCGTATAGTCCCCCCCGTTCCGAAGTGTATTTTTTTGCGTTCGACAGATCAGCGATATGTAGGTCCACATAGTGATTGATGCCAGCGTGTAACAAAGACATTTATTTCTGGTGCACTCTAGCGCGATAGCGGGGGTGGCACGCAGTATTTCCATTGAACTCGGCGCACGGCTGTTGCTGCTGGCGCATTGATGACTTAACAGATTATCAGACAATACGAGGAGAGCTGTCAGAGCGACGAGACGTTTATGTACACACAGGCGCGCGCGCGCGAACGTATATCTATCAACGAATAACGAGGAGAACAAACAGACAGCGCCGGCTTGATTTTCGCGTTAAACTGTATTTGGGGTCCGTCGCAAAAGTCGTTTGTAAATATATTTACGGATTCAATTGGCTACTGAGCGTGTTTATTACCTGTCGTCTTGGAACGTTGGTGTTCTAAATTTATCGTAATCAATTAATCGTAAGTAACGCGATGGTTCAATAGCAGATTTGTTCCAGTTTCCTCGATTCTAATTTTGTAATTTTTGAAGATCTGGATATACAATTTATTGCATGAAAGATAACTGGAACAACGTTTAATTATTCACGGCTGTCGGAACAACTCGGCTATAATCAAACCTGTAATTTCATAAACAGGTGGTATACGAGATTACGAACAACCGTCAAAGTTCTACTACAAAATAATTTTCCTACCGCGAGATTATTTCGCTAATGTTTGTACAGCAATCGTTCATTAAGACGTCAAACAATCAACAAAAAGTGCCGATTAATTGAGTCAAAACTTTATTGCCAAAGGGGAGAAAATCCGTAATGAAGAAACGAAGGATGCCAATTTCGCGCGAAATTGCGAAATCATTGTACGATCAGGCTGCAAGAAGACTGACGAAGAAGCGATTTTTTGTTCATTTGCGCGAGTGTAGCCCGATGTAATTACGGAAGTGAGGCAACGTCTTCCGGGTTTAAAAAAAAACAGCGGTGGAGTGGAAAAGTCGAAGCTACGGGAATGATCTGACGCTTCAGAATTCATCGGCGGCGTGTTAAGGTAAGTCGAAATTGAAAAGCATCCGAGTTTCGGGAACATCTGCTAAAGTTACTCGCCCCGAGGAGATCTATCTTAATTATTTGCGTATCAGTACAGAAGCGTTGAGAAACTAGTCGTGTGTATAGCGTAAATAGTTACTGTGATCTCAAAACTATCTAAAACAATATATAACTGATATAATATATACATTGAATCAAATAGATATCTTTCGAGACATTTAATAACACAAGACATAAAGAAAATAATTCTTGCTCTAATAACATATGTAAGCTCTTTACGATGGTCGCGTCTATCTATATGCGCACCTCTTAGCTATAGAGACAATCCCCTCGGGTAGATCAAAGGGAAGCTTTTATCAGTTACAAAGGTGAGCAACGTAAGACGTCGCGGTAGTCAAGTTGATTTCGAGGAGGTTGCGTGCGCGGGATTCGCCCCAACTTCCAAAGTCTCGTGATAGCGGCGAGATAGACATCTCTTTCCGCGCGAATCTCGCAAATCTTACTTTATATGGAGCTTGCCGTCGAATCTCATAACGCGCATACGCGTAAGTTGTGCATAATTAACCCCAAGCAAGGGAAGCATAGGTATCGCTTTAATATTTGAAGGCGCGCTTAAAAGCTTTTTACCGTGCTCGTTTTTCCGATGAAATGTAAGAGCGCTAGAATGTGTGTTGAGTAAATGATTTAGTTGATCTCGATGTGTTAATTTACAGAAAACTTTCTTTGTTCCTGAGTATAGTATATATATATATATAACGAAATTTAATCGTATAATTCATTGTCTAAAACAGGTACAGTGAAGTATTAAAATTCATCTAAGCGACGGAATATTTTAACGTTCGTAAGAGGTTTTTAATAAATTAAAAGCTCGCAGCTCATAATAAAATGTTGAATTTTTCTGTTCTACACTTTATCTTCTTAATATGCTCATCATGTTAAAATTTACAAAAATGTATGACCATGTGTTTGCAGTAATTATTAATGTCGAGTATCATCAGTCATTCTGTTTACCCATAGTAGCTAGCTAATGTAACACGAGTTGAATAATGTGTCATATTTACTATTTCATAAAGAAGACAGACCGCTTTTACTAATAAAATGTGTGATTTATTTTATTTAAGAATTTTTTATAAACTATAGGAATACAAAAAAGTTTGAAAAATTATTTTTTTTTAATAAAATACGTATATCATACATTGTAATATTATAATAATAAATTAAAAACGTATTTTTGATGAAATTCTGTTCGCTAAACGAGATTTAAAGATACATTTTCCGTTATCAGCCCTAGTAAATTTTTTCGATCATAACTTTTGATAATATAAACGAAAAATGAACGCTAAACAAACCAAAATAATCTTTGAACAAACTTTATAAAGAACCAAATTATTTTTACCAATTTAAAATAACATGAATTGATTGCTAAAATATAAGGCAGTTTTTCGGTTGTTAAAAACTAATACACCCCTTTCATTATTGGTATATTTTATGGAATAAAATCTGAATATTATCAAAAACTGAACTTTTTAAAACTTACTTCAATTCCAGAGTTTTCATATAAAAGTGAATAATTATAATGTAACTAGAATAAATGTTACCTACTGAAACTAAACAGTGTGGACATTTCATTTGTTGTACGTATACCTAATATATGATCATCCCTGTGTCTGACACTGCATGAAAATGGCATTATTTTATTTCGGATTATGGTCAACCTATTAATGTTTTATGAGACTAGCGATACGTAAATTTGAGATTTAAAAAATATTAGAATTGTTAAGGGAATATTAGCTTTAGCTGTAGGAAACAAGAAAAAGTATGAAAAATAGCTTTCAACGACGTAGTTGTTCTTATTATAAATTCTTACATAACTCCGTAAATTCTAAAATTAAAATAACGGACGAGAAATACGTTAGATAGAAGGATATTGGACAATTTACGACGACTATTCAATTCTGTCATATACCGTCAGAAACGAGAATTTGTTCATTATTTTCCAGCATTTTCTAAGAAAGAAATTTCTTTGGTGATTTTCCGTTAGATGCATGGTTTGTGAGAAAAAATTCTCAAAACTTTAAAAAATCTCAAAAAATCGCATTTTTAAAGAATTTTTTCCTCTTAAACTACGCATCTGACGGGAAATAGTTAAAGGAAGTTTTCTTGTCAAAAAATAACAGTGAATATAGCCTTGGAATTTTTAAGACCAACATTCATTATTTTCTAATTTGTTTATAAAAATTTTGTTAATAAACAATTTCCCTATCACTTAAGCACAAAACATCTTGCAGATTCGGATTTATAGCGTCAAAATACGTAAGAAAAACTTTAGTGGATCAGTGCGCCCACGGCTTCATGCATGGTGCGCTGGGACTAAAGCAAAGATGTGTCGCAATAGCCAAGTCAAATGTACCGCACAGCTCTTCGGTCAGTACCACTCTACAGCGGAAGTTCAAGCTCCTTGCGCTGAAACTGAAACAGCCGAACTCGGAAGTAAAAACTACTTTTGCTTACCAAAGAGAATACTGCCTAGGTTCAATAAGCAGTATCATCTGTTTATTATTTTCAGTGTAGTAGACCTAATATAAAAATTTTTTTACAAAGATTTCCAATCATAAAACTAATATAACAGAAAAAAGGGTGCTTAACATAAGGGAAAACATTTTTGTTAAAAAATTTCCAATTTAGCAAAACAAAGATTTTGTCCATTAAAAGTAAATTCATTAAAAAATACTAATCTTTTTTATTTTTCATTCAATTTCAATTTGCAAGGTCTCAATTTCTTCCTTATTCAATTTCAAAGGAATATACCGAAATAAAAATTGAAAAAATTTTCAAAATACAACCAAGTTATATGCAATTGTTTGTAGAGTTACTGAATTTTATAAATAATTGCATATAACTTGGTAGGTTTTGAAAATTTTTCAATTTTTATTTCGGTATCTTCCTTAGAAATTGAACAAGGAAGAAAATGAGACCTTGCCAATTAAAATTGAATGACAAAAAAGATTAGTATTTTTTAATGAATTCGTTTTTAATAAACAAAATCTGCTTTTCCTAAATTAGAAATTTTCTAACAAAAATGTTTTTCGTTATGTTAAAAACCTGTCATATTAGTTTTCAGATTGGAATTTGTAAATCAATTTTTATAAAAAATGTTTATAGCTTTAGGTCTACTAGACCACTCGAGCCACCTTAGGCCATGATTCGAAGATGAGAATCTCTCCTTGTCAGTAACATTGCTTTTGCATAAAACATATTTCATCAATTAAAATACATAGATTTTTTTATTGAGATTGTTCACGAACTTCTTATAATCAATATAAACAATCAGTCATGCATGCTTTAGTTACTAATAGTCATGGAACAGAAATACTTCTTCACACAAATGACTTTTACACTAATGGGTGTCACGTATTAATTATTAGTGTTATACAATACTCTTTTTGTGATTAAGTTTACCATGTTCGACAGCAGACATTCTATGATATAGTGGCAGCCAAATTAAACAATGAGGACCAGGCTCTGACATCAAAGTGTCCAAAAAATCGTTAACTGTAATTTTTGCATTCTGCAAAGAAAAAGAAATAATAGAACTTGCGAAGATCATACAGAAAATTGATACGTAAGTTTTTGAATTTTTATGAAACTTACAGGAGGAAATATCGTGTTTGCCAAGCCCTCAGTATAGCTGAATGACGGAGATTCGTAGACTGCAGCGGGTAGAGCCAAGACTTCTTTTAGGTATTCTGCAAATCTCCATTGAATCATGTGGCCATTACTGTCCGAGATTTGCGTATTGATATCTAGTAATGAGAACATTAGGATAGATGACAACATTATAAAGTATAGAACATATTACAAAATCTGAAGATTCCACAATTAGGGTCTACAATAAATAAATTCATTGTTTATAAAATACTTTCGCTTCAGTGTCCACCGCGGTTACCCGAACAGTAAATAAGAGTAGCCAATATGTTTTTGGATAAAATAATTTAATACAAATTTCATAATTTTGTTAGCTTTAACTTAAAACCTAAATTTGATTTTTTTATTTCAAAAAGGGCAAGAAAGCTTTTTTGTTTCATTTTTAATTTTCTACAAAGGAAGCTTCTTTAGAAGTCTCTGCAATAATCATCTTGCACATAGACGTTAAAATTACAAAAGTTGATTTTTTAATGTTAAATTTTAAAAACATGATTTTAAAATGAAAGATTTTGTATTTACGTAAGAGGAAGAGAGAGATCCCCTAGCGAAAAAGAATAATGTAGACAATTGAACAAAACTGAAGAAAACAGTTATTTAATGCAGATAACTGCAGAAAAAGGTCGGAATTGAGACACAGATAACAGTTATCTGCAGTTTCCTTCAGTTATTTTCAGTTATTAACTGTTATGTTCAAATTTCAATCGCAAAAAAATTAA